>JAUZNJ010073693.1:0-14961 GCA_034780135.1 Jordanella pulchra | reverse complement strand
ATACATATTGTACAGCGATAAAGTAGAATCATGAAAAGCATTTTGTTCCTCCGTTAATTATTACTGTCTTTGCGCAGAAGCAGATGTTTTTCTATAAGCTTTGCTTCTAAGCTAAGTGGGGCACTAGAACCATGATAATTAAGCACTCAAGGCCACAGAACAAAGATGTAATAACTGACTTGTGGGGATGCATTTTTAAGCAGAAGAACCAACTGTTGTTTGAAATTATTTTTATTATTATTTCCAACCCAGTGCAACTTAAAGCAGCGTCTTTTATCACTACGGGTTGTGACAGCTGCTTTATGTTAGCTGCACATTAATCGCAACGATTAACATCACATTGCAGCAGCCCCCCCAAAAAAGATCTCGTGCTTCCAGTTGTGACACATTCAGTCACAGTGTTCTCCTCACATGAGGTGAAACATCAAAACTGATTAGATCACAAGGGACTGGTGAGGGTTTTCTTCTTTCATCTTCCTTAGGCATTATTTAAAAAAAAATACAAAAAAAAAATGCAAATGCAGGTGTTTCCACAAACACATGCAAACATAATTATACCAATTAGTGTAGAAAAATAAAACAAAATGTCACAATCCTGAGTTGGCATCATTAAAATATGCAAGTCAGATAATCTGAAATTATCACAGCTGAATCCAAGTACAATTAAGATGATTTTCTCCCTGAAATCCAGGACTTCCTTGTTTTCCTTTACTGATTTTATTACTTTCACTTTTACTTTATTTTGTCTTGCATTGTTAAAATTGCCCCATCCTTTTCACCCCGCACCCCCACCCCCAGACTGGGCTTTCTACAGTGCCTTGAAAAAGTGTTAATACCCCTTAAAATTTGTCCCATTTTGTCACGTTACTGCCAAAAACCTCAATATTTGTTGTAATGTGTTGATTGCCAACACACAGTAGTCATCAATACAAACAGATAATTATACTTTGTTTGAAAACTTTTTTTACTAGTATTAGGTATATACTGACAGAGCCTGTGTGCATCTACTTTGTAAATGTCCCTTGCAGGGTATTTCTCTACCTGTTTTATGTATGAAATCCCTATTAAATCTAAATCTAATCTAAAGTATCTGTAAAAGCAGATTCTTATTTGGATTTAGATCTAGACTTTGACTAGGCCATTTAATACACGATTAATCTTCCTAAAGCTATATCTAAAATAAATTCCCTGTCACTCCAGCTGGATGTTTTGAATCGTTGTTCTGCTAAATTATTCCACAGCCCCTGGGATTGCCTTGCCTTTACTGTCCTTCCTGGAAAAAAAACAAAAAAACAAAAAAAAAGAAAATTCCCACAACATGATGCTGCCACCACCAGGGCAATGTGTAGGATCTGTTTTTAACAATATGCATGTGTGGCATAAAATGTGAGTTTTGGTCGCATCTGACCCAAGCACCTACAGAGACTAACTAGGCGACTTCTGAAAGCATTTTGTCGCACTGGTATGGACTTACAATTATCAGAATAGGGGGGGGGTGGGGGGGGTGTTTGAATGCATATACTTCACACACTTTTCTGACTTTTCTAAAAACAAAAAAATTAAAAAAACAGTTGAAAGCCATATGTCTTCTCCTTCCATTTCATTTAAATGCACTACTTTGTCTTGGTCCTTCATATAAAATTCCACTAAAACACATGAGGTTTGACCTTGTGATGTCATAAAGTGTGAAAAAAAGGTTAAAGGGGTTTGCATACTTTTGCAAGGCACTGTACATAGTCGGTTTGAACTAAGAAGGCATGTGATCCTACCCTGTAGTTTAGCTCTAATTCTGGACTGTAACAGGTTCTCATGCTGTATTGTTGCTTCTCCCCTCTCTCCTGTCTCTTCTCCTCTCTTTCTCTTTATATACACAACCTCTAATGTATCTGCTATCTAAAAAGTGCCCATTAATGGTAAGTTTTCCTAAGTAACCCCTGGGTTGGGGGAAAGAGGCGGTGTTTTTTTTTTGTTTTGTTTTGTTATTTTCCTCAGATAGTAAGCCGAAAACTGGCTGCTTCTGATATTCTGACAGTGATTGCATGACAAGTGGACATGTTAGCATCTCACCACCCTCCGTACCGTGCCACCAAGCCACCACTAGCTTAGCATGGTCAAAATACATACATCGCCCCATGGCAGCATCACCCAATGCATTCTCCTCCCATTTCCGTTTCCCTCCTGGGTTTTCTTTCTTCTATTATTTATTTTCTAATTAAATGTATTACTTAGATTTTTTTTTCATAGTTAAAGGGAAGAATGGTTGGCAGGGCTGGAATCCAAGCTGTGTCTTTGTGATGTTTCTGACAGTGCCTGCTGCAACATGCTCACTGTGGCCCCCACTGCAACCCCTCCTCTCACATCCTCCTCCATGTTTTTGGACACCCTCCATCGTCCGCTGGCTCCCCCCAAAAGCATTTGTGCCTCATCTCTGCCACTGACTGGAGGACAGTATGAAAGAGCTGGAACAGACTCTGAGCTGCAGCCCAACCCAGTGTCCTGTTCTGCCAGTAAACAGCAGTAAACCTGTTGGTTTGCAGCATTTAATTACACCCTTTTTTTAATCATCATCTCTGCTGTTTCTCACAGTTGTGGCCCAAGCAACATACTCTATTCTTACAGCCGCCATGTTTAACGTATAAAAATGCTAACGCTTTACTCAACGGGCCTTAAAGAGGACAGTGTTTTCCAGACATACAGAGACAGATGGACCTGAACCTTCCCACCACATGACTCATCCTATTACTCAATGATGTTGTGTTGTTGTGATCATCCATAACAAACAGATTACTAGCTGAGACTTGTTTGTCAATCTGGAGGGTGGTGACATAATGCTTAACAGTAAATGAGATACTTATACCATCTGCGAAGGAAAGTTTTTGAGATACCGAAAAATTTGAAAAGTGACATTAACTAAAGTTACTTACCTCTGGTTTATACAGCGCCTTGCAAAAATACTCTAAGCCCCTTAAACTTTTTTTATATACATTGCAACCAACAACATCAACATTACTTGGATTATTTGTGGCAGACCAACACAAAGTGGTGCATAATCGTGAAGTGGAGGACAAATGAGATACAGTGGATGAGAAATAAACATTTTAAAAATCTGCCTTACATTTGCATTCAGTCTTCTTTACTGCTATAAATCCTGAAAAGGAAATCCATTTGAGCCGTATGTCATTCTTATCAGATCGCTACGAATGGTGGGAAACACGCAGCACATCACCCTGCAAACACCATCCTCTCTGTAAAACATGGTGGAGGTGGCATTATGCTTTGGAGATGCTTTCCTTCAGCAGAAAGAGGGATGCTGGACAGAGATGATGGGATGAAGGGTGGAGCTTAAAGCAGGGCAGACCTGGAAGATCATCTTCCACTGGCTGCAAAATACTCCCCATTGGGCCTGAGATACAATGGAAAAGGTTGGATCTGAGCCTATTTATGTGTTAAAATGGCCAAGACAAAGTCCAGACCTGAATGTAAGTTTAAATTTGTGACAAACCTTGAGGTTTTCTGTTCACTGTGTTCAATTATTATATTTTGCAAAGAAGATTGGCCAGAAATTAAGCTCTAGATGCTCAAAGTTTTTACAGATATACTGCAAAACCTTCAGCTGGAAGTGCAACGATTTATCAGTCAAGGGGATTCGACTCAAACTTGTATAAACAGTTCTTTTCAAAAAATGTATTTTCCCTCCACTTCACAACTATGCACTGCTTTGAGTTTATCTGTCATAGGAAGTCCTGAAGAAACCTTTTCAAGTTTATGCAGTTGTATTGAAAGACTTAAAAGAAAAAAAAAGGTTCTTAGTCTTCTAGAAAACTTCACGTCCAGTTGCCTAAATTGAACTTTCCAGGCTTTTAAGGGTTTTAGACACTTTTGCAAGGAACTTTCTGTCTAGGTTAAATGGAAGCCTTTTGTTTACTGCTTCAAGCCTTATGTCACCCAGATGTAACTCAGTTCTTCTGATGTGCGTTTCACTCCTTTTCCTCTGCTCTGAAGTGCCTTGTCCTTTCTCTGTTTTTTCTTGCCCCTGCTTCATGCAGATGAAAGCCAGAACATGGGAAGCGACACCAGCAGCCTGGTGCAGTCACACACACACTCCCTGAGGAAGCGGGAGCCCGTGGATGTGCCTTACCAGACAGGTCAGCTGCACCCTGCCATCCGCGTCGCCGACCTCCTGCAGCATATCACCCAGATGAAGTGCGCCGAGGGCTACGGCTTCAAGGAGGAGTACGAGGTAGGATGTAACCCAGCTGTCACGATCGCTGTCCTCCCCCATAAGAGGCTGCGAGCAAACCTAGACCCTGCTAACATCTCCTGAGAGATTCTTCAGTGTTTAACAGTTTAATACAAGGCTTCATCTGTGTCACTGTGTGCAGTCGTCTTTCTTCTGTGACTGTCTCTGGTTTGTAGCATGCAGCAGAACTGGTTTGTTTCCCTCTCCAGATTCACTGTTATGATGAATTGTTAATGTGCTCCGTCGCAGATTGTATGTGTTGTGTTGTGATCTGTTTTGTTTTGATGTCCCTCTCTGTTGCTTGCTGTTTTCAGCAATGTGGTGTGTGAGTTTTCTTATTGTTCTTATGCTGCAGAGTCACCCGTAGGCCAGTGTTAAAGGCACCCCTCCTTCACCTGAATCAGGTCCGATTAGACCCACTAAAGGCAGCCAAGCGTGCTCTCTTGCAACACCACCTGTAATCTGACACCACAAACAAAGGATTCTGCCCCAGAAGAGCATCATTCTTGTTTTCTCTCATTAGCGTGGGAGGATGGCAGGGGTTTGGCTGCACTCCAGCCTCCTCACTGTCCCTGAGTACCCCCTGAAAGCCAGCCCTTTTTTCAAACCGGCTTCAGGCTAAACTTTTTAAATCATCCGTCTTCTCTATCTTATCTGCATCTGTCCCACATCAGAAGCATTTTTATCTCTAGCTCTGGTCTCTTCATTCAAACTAAAACCATCCTTGTCACCTTTCTCTGTCCAGATCCTCTGCTTTATAATAACTCTCATCACATCTTTGTTCACATTTTCAGATCATTTTGCTTCTTCATTATACTCTGCACTTTTCTTATTGACACCTCCTCTGTTCCTTACTCTCTTCATTTCCCACCTTACCTGCTATATGTGGTCCAGATCTCTCAGTAATTCACTTTCGCTCTTCCTCCTCAAGACTGAGGAAGAAAATAAGACGGCTTTGCCTTTACACCCCCATTGCACAGTTATTAAAAGGACGTCACAGAACAGGCATGGCTGTTAGAATTAAAACTACGGTGCCTCAGGAAAGTATTCATGCATCTTGAACCTTTTTACATTTTGTCACATTATAAACTCAAATTTTATGGGATTTAGTGTGACTGACCGGAACAGAAAATGCAAAGCTGTAAAGTGGAATGGAAAAGATTTTTGGTTTGCAATTTCCTTACAACTGAACTGAAAAGTGTGGCATGAATTGTATTTACTCACCCTAAGTTGGTACTCTGCATACAAGGCCCCTTTCCTATGGGGGGAGGAACTTTCTCCCCAGACTCAACTCTTTGTTGCCTCTAAGATGATTTCTACCAAACCTCCCTGCATTTACCTCCATTCATCTGTTAATCAGTACTTCTACCATCCCTGTTCTTGATTAAAAAAAATAAATTAATTAAAACACCACAGCATGACTTATCCATCACCATGTTTCATTGTACGATTAGTCCAAACAACACAATTAAGTGCATTAGTTTTAAGCCATGTATAATATTGATAATTCAAATAAACTACTTTACAGATAATACTGTTTTTATGTCGGGGGGGGGAACCTCCTTTCACATGTTGCGTCACTAATAAGGTTTGTGGGTAGACTTCAGTTATTTAATCTCTTAACAAAGGCTTACATATTTCTAAAATTCCATGATGTCCGAGTCTGTGACATGCAAGTTATCTGTGTCCCGTCAACAGGTTAGACAACCTGAACAGTTATAATAATATGTGTCTCAGTTAATCACCAAAATGGGCTTTTGTAATTATGAAAATACACTTGCTAAATAGAAATACTGCAGTTAAAAAGTTTAATAAAGTTAAAAGTCAGTTTTTTGATAAATAGTTTTTATGCTTTGATATATCTTAAGTGCTTACATCTGATGCTGCCGCATTGTTTTCAGGGTTATCGCAAGAACAAACATATTCACACATTCATGGAAATAACGTAGCTGCAAAACTTTGCATTTTCAAATTTAGCTAAATATCAACATAATTTGTAATAGAAATGCAGCTATAGACTCGTTTTAATGTAGGTGGCGGCCATTTGTTTGGAGTTGGGCCATTTTCTATGAATTTTAAGGTAATGGATTTAAAAATGCCTATTTGGATGCATTTAATGTATTTCCACTGACACGTCTGATGAGTTTTCATGTCTGTTTTCTTTTTGTTTTATGGTGTTCTGCAACAAAACCTTGTAGGCCTTAAGAGAACCGCTGGATTAATCCAGAGATTAAAATACGCAGAATTTACCTCCTTTTTACCAATTTACTGACAAGTCTGTTGCACTGGACTTTATTTGAGGGCATCAGGGTGAACTGGGCTTCATACCAATGCATGCCACACTTTTTAGATTTTTTGTCCCTTTTAAAAAATTCTTTCCACTTCCTAATTGTTTATTTTAAGGTGTTTGTTTTGCAAAAATCCATCCACCCAAAAAAATGAAAAAGAAAAAATCCCAAGAGTATGAATACTTTTGCAACAATAAATTATTAAAACACACAAAAAAGGGCCTCTTAGGGATGATGGAGCTCGTTTTTATTCTGCTTAAGGAATCCATTTTGAATGTTGTGTCTTACTGTCTTCACTTTCTGAGTCTCTCTTAAGGTTAATGCCCTTTTTAACCGTTTATTTCTGGTGATGAGATTGGAGCCTACAATGCACCTCTAAACCTGTTGACTTACACTGTATTATATCTCTCTCTGACCCATGCTTCTTGTTATTCTGTACGTTAACTTTGGATCAGATAAACGAGGTAAGCCAATACTTTTGGTTACTTGTGAGTTTTGTATTTTTTTCCATTTAATCCTTTAGCATTTGTTTGAGAAAATCGTCAAGAAAAATCTAAGAGATCAGTAGTGATTGTGGGCTACTTTTAAAGTCCTGCGAGAATAAATAGCAAACATTGCTGATTTAATCTGAAAAGGGCATTTACCAACAAATGGTATGTGAAGTTAAAAGGTGTTTAACAGTGTCCAGAAGCAGTTACAGTCACTAAATCTTGAAGATAACAAAGAAGCAAATTGAAAGGAGCCAATCAGAAAACTACAAATGGTTTATTTCTATTCTGAACTATATAAAATACTAAAAGGGACACTGTCGAACACTTTGGATTTAATGTATTTAATACTTTGTGAAAGCTTTCCAAAAGCAGGTTAGAAGAAAGCTGTAGCAAAGTATGTATCTGCATGTTAATGGTCCTGCACGTTGCTGCATAGTTTAAGAGTTGAAAACAAGCTTCAAATCATCAACAAAACCTCACTCTCATTGTCTTGCACTTCTCTGCTTGTTCTATTAAAGCAAATATTTGCATATTTTCTACATGACTGTGGGAGTTCTGACTTTGGGTCCCAGTCAATGTTGTTCCTTCGCCAATGTGTGCCTCTATTTCAGAGCCGACCACTTTCATTTGTGTCAGTCAAACATGTACCTAACTCTTACCCATAAGTACATATGTCTGGCTAGTCAACTGTTTTAATAAAATATGATGATAAACGTTCATGAAACATGTAAAATCTGATAAGTAGTTAAAATAAATGAAGCCCTTTTTTGTATCATATCATCCTTTGAAATTAGAATTATTGTTTTGGCCAATCACATATTTAGCTTCATATGACTTCCTGCTGGTGGTAATCTAACCCTGTATCTGAGTCATATCACCAAGTTGGTGGACTCCGAACAGATTATGAAAAGAAGAATTTATTTTTTTGTTATCAAAGCAATGATAAAGCTTCCCTAATAATAGCAAAAGCTGATCATTGGTGTAAAATGCTGTTTGAAAAATAATGCTATTCATAAAAAAAACAGCAAACCTATGAAATAGTGAAGATACCAAAAAAAAAAACTGGACGTTTAATTGTCTGAATCTTTTTCTTTTCTAAATCATTAGATGATTGATTATTGCAAAGATAAGTCACCAAACTAACCTGCCTTAGTGTATCATTATCCATCTTTCTTTGGTTTTCCTCTTACCATGCTGTACGCCGAGCATTCTGATGTTGCTTTACAGTGACTTTAGGGGCTCTAGTTTGGCTTTTACTTACAGTTAAGTGCTTACAGAAAAAGTAAAGGAGAAGGAGGTAAACTGTTCTGGGACTGCAGATCACGAGTTGGTCTATAATTAAAATCATGCTAAGTTGGATTCCTGCCAGTGAGAGTAATTTAGGCATAAAGATTACTGTAGGTTCAGAAAAGGCGACTCCAGCAAATGCAGCATATTTGCTAAACTGGGATGAATTTCAGGATCAGTTAGTCCCATATTTAAACCTATATTCCTTTGAGTATTTAGATAAGGATCCAGACATTACGATTGACATCACTTAATCTGCCTGACAAAACTGTTCATAACCAATTCCTTTTTTTTTTTAAGTATGGCGTGATTTTGTATTCAGTCTTATAAACTCTGATAATCCTAAATAAAACGTGGTGCAATGTTCAGAACCAACAAAGTAAGTTAACAAAGCAAACCTGTGTTCAGTTTAATCCCAGTAGAAATCCTTGAAGTAGTTTATTCGAAAATGAATAAATATGGATCAACTGCAAACCTACCAAGACACAGATCCTAACCTGACTTACCAAGATGGGCCATATATGCAAGCTTCAGTGTGCAATAATTAACTGATAGAAATGTAATATGTTACACATAGGTTAGTTATTTATTATCATTAACAAACTGAAAGTCTCATTCTTCATGTTGTTGTTCCCTTAGAACTTGCCATGTATAATTACATAGAAGCAGGTCTCACTTTTCTGAACACAGACATCTTTACGCTTCGACTGCAGCAAGTTAGTCCTGTATAAAATCTAGATCCTGCCTGAAAAAATATCATTTATAAAATTATCTATGTAAAGAAGCCTCATCATCACCTGATGACAGACATTAGGAAGCCATTTTGTGCCATAATGGCATCTGTATTGTTAGAGGGGGATATGTTGCTGCAGTCTGATTATTAGATGCTGCTGAAAATTACACACTGTAGCTTTAACAAAATAGGCATTCCTGATTGCAGTTGAGAAAACAGAGCAAGCATGTGTAAGGAGGAGCTCTGCTAATGAAAATAAGATAAACGTTGTTAATCAACAAGCAAAATTAATTGTGTTTTGGAAATCTGCTTATGCACAATAACCTAAACACACTATCCTCACTATGAGATATGCTAGTAGTGGCAATATCATGCTGTGGGAATGATTTTCCACTTTATGAAAGGATGCTGGATATAGTTGAGGAAGTTTAATGCAGAGCAGTCCTGAAGAAGAGCACCTATCAGAGGCTGCAAAAGACTTGATGCTGCGGTGATCCTAAACATTCAGCAAGAGGAACTTTAGATCAAAGCATCTTCTTGCATCAATAAATTAGTGGGCTACACCCAGACCTTAGTCTATTTAAGAATGCATTGCTTACTTTTAATATTGGCTGATATTAGGTATTATGCAGATAAAGGTTGTTCTATAAAGTATCTAGATACTGGATAGAAATGCATACCACGCTATTTAAATTTGCATCCATAAAACAATTTAGAAGCACTTTTATGTCTTTTTTTTACTTAAAAATGGAAAAAAGTGAAATTTCAATTTGTATCATAAACAATATTTTTTAATTCCCTATAGTGAGGAAAAAGGCTGAATTGCTGCTGATATTACTTTAGTAAGCTACTGCAGTACAATTTTTCAGCTTTTCAGTTTTAAAGGCGATTTGTCTTTTAAATTTTCAACATAAGACTTTCATCCCTCAGAGTGACATACGGAGGGACACTGAATCTGATCAGGACCTGAGAGCAAAGGCCTAATCCATCTCTGAGACATGCGTCTATCCGCACCTAAAGGAGGGGGCATATTTTTAGCATATTAAAGCGGTTTCTCAATGAAATCGCTAATCTTTAGGAGTCAGTGCAGAAATATGTCCTTGTGTGGTGTCTAAGGGGCCTTTTTATACTAGACAAACAGCCTGCGGCCTGTCATAGCACTTAGATGAATGGAACCATCATGTCGTGGAAGACGGATGATTGAGAGCATTGCTTTCTTCTTCCGCACTAAAAGGAACTCTCAAATAGCCTCTTTACCCTCCTAGTATTCGTTTTTGAATCTTTATTTTCCAGATGCACCATAATGAATTAGATGTCTTTTTAAATGTGCATCGGCCTATTATCTAAAAGGACAGAGGAGTCTTATGTTTTGATCTGACTCCATCTGCTTTGAGCCAACCTTACCCTCTGCCTCCCCTCTTGAGCAGCAGTAGCCTGGCATTGGGGGATGTTTTTTTCATAATTTGGCTTAATTGTGCCTGGTGTGTCATCAGAATGGAATTCTCCCCAGCAATAGACAATAAATATTTCATGAGGGTAATCTGAGCGGAGCGGTTTTTTTGATCTGGAGACGATGAGCAGCTTATTTTTCCCTGCCACGAGCTGATTGAGTCCTTCAGAGGAGCCAGACAGGCAGCCTCTGTGGTCGCCTCGCCTGGGAGATGTTTGACGGCGACACCCACTGCCTCTGACTCTAATGGGGCTTATTTTTTGACAGTCCTCACTGGGACCCTCAACCCCTTACTGTTTATCATGTCTGATACTAATGTGAATATCTCTGTGTTTCCATTTTTTATTTTTGGTTGAAGTGAAAAATGAGTGCTGTATTTTGTAGTCTGCTTATCATGTAGAGTAGCTACATATGACACCACATTTCATTCATTTTCTCTATTTTTCCAGAGCTTTTTTGAAGGGCAGTCAGCACCGTGGGATTCCGCCAAGAAGGATGAGAACCGCATGAAGAACCGATATGGGAATATTATTGCATGTGTGTAAAAAGCATCTCTCTCTACTGCTTGTGGATTTTTCTCCCTCACATTCATTTGTCTAATTCATTGGCCAGGCTGGTGACTGGATGGGTCTAAGCTGCTCAAACAGAGTTTTTATTACCTGCCAAAGAGAGCAGCTTTGACCTTTTCATTCTGCTTTTATATTCATCCCGTTGTGTCTTTTCAGTTATGACGAATAGGCCAAGCAGGATGAAATCTCACATAATAAGTAATTTTGGCTTGTTATAAGAAAAAATGCAGAACTGCTGTTATATTATTATATGTGTTTGCTTGGGTGGAAATTTGTGAATTCAGACTGTTAATATTGTTTGGAGAAGAAAATGTGCTTTTAGAGACAGAACTCATTTTACAATTTAAAATAACTAATAAATTTAATTCAAAAGAGTATATTATTATTCATCAGAGTTTTTATGGTGCAAATTGCCTCAAAACAAGCCAACCAAACTTTTTCTTTTTGCTTATTAATTTTTTAATCTCGGATTTGATGGGTCTCCGAAGTTCATTTCTAATTGGATGAACATAAACATGTTGTTGAGTATTTCTGATTTTTATTTTCTTACATCTTAATGTTAGGGTTACAAAATTTCATTAAGTTTTTAGAAAGAAATTTGATTAACTGGCATTTTATTTAAGGAAATTTGGCTTTCTGTCTCGTAAAAAGACTTCAGACAAAGAGAAACAAACACCAAAACAGTGTCTGTGCTTTCACACCAGCTTAAAAGTGTAGCTATACTTTTAGATAAGTCTCTAAGCATTGTTTTATTGCTTTATTAAGTCATCAACGACTCCCTGTTTTAGTACAATGTGGTAAAAACAAAAGGTTTCTCGTGATTGATTGATGATTGATTGATGATTATTGATGATTGATTGATGAAAAACTTTGATCATCTGATTCTAAAAACATAACACCAACCAACAGCAAGCACATCAGTGACACCTGATGTGTGTCAAAAAGAAACCAGCTACGTCTTCGTCAGTAGCCGACACTCCAAGGGTGACGCCCAGTAATCTGTTTTAAACCTGTTCTAGTTTAGAGCCTTTTTGCTTTTGAAAAGCACAACGCATTCAATAAGTGTTAAAGGCATCAATATGCCACCAAAGTGTGTTTATTTGATCTGTGGTCAGGGATGATCATATTCTGTAAGAGTTTTTGTGACAAATTGTGATCCAAACGAGAACAATGGTGATCTCCTAAGTCTTTGAGAATGATTATGTGTGAGATTTAAATCTTTTTAGGAGTAGAAATTAAAAGTAGGAAGAGATTAATTGATTTGGAGCCTTAAAGATGCAAACCAAGCATAATAAGTTTGTTTGATACGTTTGCGTTAACGTGGACAGAAACCTACCACTCCTCCATTAGCTGTCCCCAGGTTTCCTACCTCCAACCCTTGTCTCCCACCTTTTAATTTTTAACTGTGTTCTTTATTTCCATCTGTCCTTCTACCCCCAGTTTCCCTATCTCGCTGGCTTCGTTAATATGATTAATTCAACTCTGGTTTCTTCCTCTCTGCCTCTCTTCCAGATGATCACTCTCGTGTCAGGCTGCAGGCCCTGGAGGGGGAGCAGAGCTCCGATTACATTAATGCAAATTACGTTGATGTAAGTACACACACCAGCCAGCACCACCAACTCAAAGGTCACTGCGTTTCCTCTTGGGGAGAGAGAGAGGGCGCTGGTGCTGCCATCTCAGGAAGGCCTGAGGAACGGGGCATCACCAACTGCTTCCCCATCATATGCAAACCACAAAAACACACTCAGACATGTTGCCTTTGTTTTCAGTTTTAGAGGACCTGCTTTATTGCTCTGTTCATGGGATACATTAGGAGGAATAAAGATTAGAGGCTGGCAGTGCAGGAAGAGAGAAAAGGCAAACCAGCCCGCAGGGGAAACCGAGGTTCTAGTTTCCTCTTTGCTTTGAACTGTAAACTGACACGTAGAGCCCCAAAACGGCCTCCTGGATAATTATTCTTCATGTTTACCAAGAATACAAATGAACCAAGCACAGCTAGACTGAATATCAAAAAGACATAACTGATTGCTGTTATCACTATTAAAGCATTTATTCGGCTTGATACGATGTCAAATCCCTTCTCTTCTATTAACTCACATAGCAAAAATAAATATAAAAATAAACACATGGAAAAAAAAATTAATGGGTCCCTTGGCAGTTTTGGCTGTTTTATTCTTTGGTTTCGTGCTTTGGCCTGCATCTATGCAAAGGGTAAAATAATTGATCAGATTGTGTTATTTTGTTTGAGTTTTAATTTTTCATATATATACTTTTTCATAAAGAAATAAATAAAAGAAACCTGTGACTTGATTGAATACTAAGCTTATCAAATTGGTCTTGTAAACATTTTTAACCAATTTTTAACTACAACTCATGCTAGGTCCAATTGGCTATATGTTCTCTCTATAGTGAAATGCAAATAAAACAGTTATTTATTTCTTTATTTATTCATTAATTTATATATTTAATTTACCAAACCAATGTATGGTGCAGCATCTTACAGTTCTATTCTGTTTTATTGCCCTGTTTAATTTTCATTCCATGTAGGGTTGGGGGGTGATTAACCTTTTTTTTTTTGTTTATGATGATTTGATTTTTGAAAATTCTGGATGTTTTTTTAACCAATCCACTCCTTGGGTTTCCATACTTCAGAGGGTCGTCATTTCATAACTTATTTTTCTTAGATATTTACTTATAACTGATAAACTAGCTCGCTGTGTGATACCACTTGCTGCAGACATTTACTCTTTTATATTTTGTTGTGAAATATGATTTTTTTTTATTTACAAACATGTTTCATAGCTTAAATATTGTTGCCCTTTAAATTCGGGTCACCTCCCAGAGGAGGTGATGGACATAAAAGCCAGTTTTTGAAAGTAATATGTGTTATTTTTATGACAAAATGTGGATGAGAAAAAAAATCACAATCTGTTTTTAGGAAAAAATTAGAGATTCGTTTTTTAAGCCATATCACCCATCCCTAATTTCATGATTTATTTTTACTGTTATGGAATGGGTTATACAAACCAACCTGGTTCCATGTGAAATCGAATTGTCCCTCTTTTATAATTTTTTAATTTATTGTGGTTAACCACGTATATTTGAGTTTTTTTTAGCACACCAAGACCTGGTTACTGCTTGACTGTTAGAATGAAGAAATCACTTAAACAGAACCTGTCTGACAACATGAAGTAGACTGAAAGATCTTAGAACAAAAATAAATCATGACTTTATCCAAATAATCCCTGATATCTATCATGGTACAACGGCAATTCTGAGGACGTAACACTCTAGTGAACAGGAATAGTAGCCATTACCCACAAATGGGCTGTAAAAGGATGCAGAACAACTAAAGCATTGTAGGCCTTATTTAGAGCTAATAATATCTGTTTTTGATAGCAAACAGGCAAAAATACATAGAGTACATGGTTCAAAATACAATAATTGAAATCAAGGGGAAATGGCAACACAGATGGTGACAAAGGTTAGGAATTAAGGCTCATTTTCAACATAATTCCTTCATAGATTGACTTTATCGTGTCCAAAACCAGGGTGATATATGCTCATACTAGTGAGCTGTAATATGAGGGTCTGTCATATTAATACAGTTGTGGTCAAAAGTTTACATACACTTGTAAAAAACATAATGTCATGGCTGTCTTGAGTTTCCAGTAAGTTCTACAAGTCTTATTCTCTGTGATAGAGTGATCAGAACACACACTTGTTTGTCACAAAAAACATTCATAAAGTTTGGTTCTTTCATAAATTTATTATAGGTCTGCTGAAAATGTGACTAAATCTACTGGGTCAAAAATATACATACAGGAACATAAATTGTCAATTTTGGTTATGTAGAGAGTTGTGTCAGTCAAATTAGCTTCATGTCATGGCCTCTTCACTTCT
>JAUZNJ010073682.1:12801-25245 GCA_034780135.1 Jordanella pulchra | reverse complement strand
CGCTGTCCTGCAGCTTTTAGAGGTTTCCCTGTTTCAGCACAGCTGATTTCCATTGATAGCTGATTAACAGCCTTTTGTTGAACTGCAGTCATTAGAATCAGCTGAGCGGAAGCAGGAAAACCTCTAAAAGCTGCAGGACAGCGGCCCTCGAGGACCGAGATTGGGGAAGCCTGCATCATAGCTACGACTGCAGCTGCCATTAAACTTTGCTTCAAAATGTTCTCAAAGTTGCAGTTTTTGCTACATATGCATGTTTTTCTATGAGACTTTTTCCTTCAACTCAACCTTCCATTAATGGAGCAAGTTTAACGACACCAAGTGTGTCTAATTGGAACAACAGACCTTTTCTGCAAACATGCCCTAAACCACGGATGTTTCCCCCCAATCCAGCTAAATAAACGTCAGTGAGAGCAGCAAATATAACATGACAGTTTATTGTTAAATATCTGCGACAGCACATGTATTGTTACTTCAAAGAACCAACATCTTGTTTTTATTTTCAGGTTTTAAGAAAAAGGAAAAAAAAAAAGCTATTGCAGAAAGAAAAATATGGATCTTGATATCTGAAAAATTATGTAAAAAAAAAAAAGCTAAAGAGAGAAAACAACTGATCTAAAAACAGTACTGGTTCTTTTAATGTAATTTGTTGTGGAAATTCAATTTATTTCGCCTTTAAAAAAAAAAAAAAATCACCAAAGCTTCTAAAATTGCTATTTGTTTTTATACTGTAATTAAAAGTATCATTTTTAGCCATAATTAAACACCACTGTTAAACTTCTGGCTGTAGAGCCACAGGTTGCAGACCCCTGTCCCATTTCAATCCATTCAAAACTGCACAGACCAAGGATTCTGCTACAAACTAAAGTCACACCAAACAGGTTGAACTTTTCATCCACAGACTTTCTCCTCACCTCATATTCCTCCTCCAGAATGACTGCCTGCTTCTGTGAATTCACCTTAGCCTCCAGTGAAGGGTCCAGCTGCAAAACAACAGAGGAAGAATAGACCCTTTTTACAGCTGCAGTTTTAAGACTTTTAATTTAAAGGTTCCTTTGATACATCAACTGCTATTATTACTTCTATGGGGGAAGATAACTACAAATAAAAAAATCTTTATTCTCTGTTATCATAACTTTAACATTAGTCAAAGAGGTTGCACATTTTCCTCTGTAAAGCAAAACCTCACTCAAAGGAGAAAACTAACACATTGAAACATGGTGGTTGTGGTATGATGCTGTGGGCAGGCTTTACAGCAGGGCTGAAAATCCAGACTTTAATTCATTAGAGAATCCGCAGCAAGACTTAAAATAAGCTGCTCATAAGCTTGGATTATTTCCTTTGTGGTTTTACTGCGTTTTCGAAAAACATCTAAAAAGGAAAATCAACAGGCAATATTATTATAATATAATAATAATGTTTGTGAAAGGCAGTGAGAGTTTGGATGAGAATAAAATTGGTTCCCTAAAAGTTGGAGGAGAATTCATTTCTTTGACTAAGTTGTCTGATTCAGCATCAATAAGGCAAAGTTTTAAAAAATAAATAAATAAATATTCAACACAAATCTTTGTGTCTGAGGTCAAGAGTCGGGTCCAAAGCTGCTACAATACTCCCAAGAATAGGTCTGCAATAAATCCCACTCTGATCTTTTAATGAGTTCAGAATATTTCAGTGTAACAATGCTAAGGGTTTTTGTGTATGACTGATGACTAATTAGACCTACATTACAATGGCTAATAAATTATGTATGGAATATTTTACAGCTGTCAAGCCAGAGAATTAATAGTCCTAACAATTAGTACCATACCGTTTACTGGCTGCACGTGATACCAAAACATACAATACATGAAGCCGTTTGAAAGCTAAAAAAGAAAGAAGTCCAGCGAGGAAGAAAAAGCCTTGGAGTTCATCCTCGCCTTGAGGCTAAATTAAATCATTGAGGAGAAAATGCAAATTTAATCACGCTGGACTTAATCTCCGACAGTGGTTTCAGCATATATGGGATATCTGAGAGAGAGCTGGCTAATGTAATCAGCTGATACCAATCCAAGCAAAAGCTGGAAGAGTGCTTTTAAGAATGTGTGTTGTCTCCACTCTTTAAATATTCAGTGCATTAAATCCAATGCGGCGGGCGGGGGTGACTTTCTGCTCCACGGGGCTGGAGCGGCTCCGTGTGCTGCACACACCTTCGCAGGAGGAGTACGAGCTATGAGTGTGTGTGCAGGCGGGGGGGCATAGATACAAGGCCTGGGGCAGAGCGCGCTCATCCACCAACATCCTCCACTGCCTCACATGAACAGGAGTAAAACACCATCTGGCTCCCTCCCAGATGACTCGCACCAGAGTCCAGTGGAGCTCTCACAGCCAGACCCCAACAGCTTCTCATTACATAATCATCATTTTAACAAAGTGGTTACCATTTCATGAAACATTAGACCTCCTTTTCAAATCTGCACCCTTGTATCTCTTGTTTTACATCACTGAACTCTACATATTCCTAAATACTGGGATTCTATTTATCCTTCCTTTTATTCTTCTTGGTTTAATGAAATGCATCAGTCATAGTTTTTGTACGGTAAAACGTTAGCAATGGCAGCACATGGGTAGATTATCCTAAATAACTGTAGAGTCTCATTGTATTGACAGCTATATGAAAGGAAAAACAACAACAAAACAGAATTACACGTTCTCCAATCCAAAATAAGTCTTATCTGTGTTCAGACAGTCTAGGATTCATTTCCTCTAAGAGATTTTAAACTAGACTAAACTCCCATTAGTGACAGGAGAAAAAAGGCTCAACACAGTGTCAAAAAGTGATAATTCTTTAAAAGAAAAAGACTGAACCTGGTCAGGAAGGCTGCCAAAAGCAAACGGTCAATACTAATACTAAAGCTACAGGAATTTCCAAACAGTACTAAATATTTTTTATGTTACATCCGTCTCCTGTATTCTCTTACTTTCTGTGAAATTGAAGCAGATTGTGACTCGGCTTTTAGTCTCCAAAGGAAATTGTCAAAAGTAATCTGAAATCAACCAAACCTTTGTAAAAGAGCATAATGGACCAATTAAAGTGAAGATGAACTTTTAAGTCACTACATCATTTGTTTTTTTTTCTTTTATGGTCCAAAAGCAGCACAGACTCTGGTTTAAAAAAAAAAACAAAAAAAAAACACAATGGAAGATGTTTTAGTACCATCGGTTTCAAGGCTTGTTTTTATTCAGATTAAAGTATTTTTTCCCTGAATGTGGAGGAAATATCAGTTCCAAATTTTGCCACGTTTTGATCCAAAAGTTTCCGGTGTCTGTTGGAAACGTGATGATAAAGAGTTGCTTTGTTTGCAGCATCACAAACAATCCCAGGAAACATCTGAATCAACAAAATGTTTGCACAGTCTGATCAATCTGCTGAACTTTTCCAAGGTGTTGTGGGCAAATATTACCAGGTAAATGTTTCCCCCCCGACTCTTTTCTTTAAACTCACCAATATTTACATAAGTTATGTGCTTTAACCATTCAAAGCAAAAAAAATCAAGCCTGTCGTTACCTCCGCCAAGGAGGTTATGTTTTCATCTGTGTTTGTTTGTTTATTTAAAATAAATTGAAAAGTTTCGGGAGGATTTTGCTCAAATTTTCACAGAAGGGGCGAATTATAACCATTGACAAATGATTAAATTTTGTTAATGATCTGAGTTCCGGTGTGAAGGTGGAGGTCACAATATGTCTGCGCTCTCTGAGTGCTATTATTGCTGCCCTGGAGCCACATGCAGGCAGAGACCATTACCCGTTTGCAGCTTTAGCAAACAGAGGAGAGAAATCCTAACTTTATACAGCACAAATTAATAATTCAAATCTGAAAATGTATTCAAATAGTTAAACATTGCAATCAGGTTATCATTCAAATTGACTAAAATGTTTTCTAAAAGAAAACCCAGTTGATTGTATCTATTTAGTCACTTGGAGAACCTCTCTTCCTGGATAAGCATGTGGCCAGTGGACACAAGGGATGAATGTTTGCAAAGGTTTTGCGATACAATATGCATCATGATTCAATATCGCATATCAACATTGCAACATCACATCATATATTGTGATATTCTACCCAGCTAATATCAAAATGAAAGGTAGAGATAAAAAAGCAAGTGTTGTATAGGTTCATCTGAAGATAATGATCAGTTATTTTGGAAGCCATGTTGTTTGGGGTTTCAGTCAGTTGATGTTTGGCTGCCTTTACTACAGAAATGGTGCTGTGCTGTACAGCAAAACAGCTCCAGGGCTCCACCTACTGGGGCGTCGGTGCAGAAGTTGGTCATTTCCCTCCACTTTTTCAGGTAAATTGTTTTTGTTTTTTTTTTTTAAAATCAAGAAAGATTCATGAAAGATTTACATTATGTTATATTCCGATTTTCGGCTGCCTTTCTCCAAATCAATTTTTTTCCCTGCACCCCTAGTGGACAGACACGTGCATTACATCTCTGACTTTATACTCAGCATTATTTTAAGCTTCTCCCTGTCCTGGAAATTTTTGAAAAATCACCACTTTACAGAAGTTATTACTCACCCCCTCTAGGAAGCACTGACCTTTACCTTGTTGCCCCTCCCAGGTAAACAACACACCCACTGTTTCCAATCAGCAACTGGTCAGGTGAGGCAAAGTGGCTTTTTTAGTGCTAAATCTGCACAGTAACAGCAACAAGAATGTGTTGTTGGGCGGTTAGAGGTCTCAGATGTTGTTCAGTCATCATATAGAAGAATATAGTTGCCAGAAATGATGTTTCTATCATTTCTTTAAATGGTTGACAAACACTAGGGGACAGGTGGTGTAGCAGTGAAGGCAAGCGTACTTCTTTCAGGTTGTAAAAGTAGCACCAGACAGAAAAAAAAAATTCATAACAGATGCAGACTTTGTAGTGTCAAAGACAGTATTTCATATGTCTGTGTGTGACATGACTTTAGAAGGCTTGAGGATGACAAGTGTTCACAAATGATTAACAACTAGTCTATATTTGGACCCTGAACCAACTTTAATTACTTTACTTTAAATACCTTAGTTTAAATGCTATCAGCTGAACTTAAAACTAGTTTTTAATGAATGATAACCAGGATAATGACGACTATTAGAATACGCTGACTAAAAACACCAAATCAAGTGTAAACAGAGATGTTGACACTTTGTAAATAGTTTGGTTGCTGCACAAAAAAAACAGACCATAAGACATTTAGTGTTTTGGGTCTTTTCTTCTAATATCACAATGGTTATTTTAAAACAGACCCCTTAAGAAAACGAAACTATCATACTCTATTCTGAAAAAGGAAAATAATTTATGTTTTTGTGATTATCTAAAATTATAATTAAATTAAATGTAAGTGCATCATCTTTGCGCACTTACATTTCTAGCCACTAGGTGGGGTATATACACTGTACACGGCACTGCACCGAGCTTTTGTAAAATTTAGTAAAGTTATTGATAAAGGAAATAAAATAAAGATCATCTCGATACAAACCCTTTTTCTGATCTTCTGGGCATCATAGCGGATCTGGGCAAATTCCCGCAAACCAAAGGAGCCACCAACAACCAGCAACTGAAACAATACAAAAGAACATCGGTTTTTTAAGCTATAAAGAAGCATATGGGACAAGTGGGTTTGTGCAGTATAATTAAATGTTTGCATGAAGCCGTCGATTAAGATACATTTTTAAAAAAGAACAGTTTAATTATTATTTTCAGGTAAAAATTTTTACATAATACCTGTTCTTTTCGGCATTTTATTGACCACGATTGCCAACAAGCTTGCTTTATGGGCTTTAATGGTTGATTTTAATTGTCATTAAAGACGGTCAGGTTATTAATTAAGCAAAATGAAACCACAGTTTTCCAGCTTTGGTAATTTTACAGCGGCTAACTGATCAGACAAGGCAAGCGTTGAAATATATCAAATTCTACCAAGTCAAAGGAGGGAATAAAATTAGAAACACGATGTCTAATAAATACCTGAGCTGGGAATTTGTAAAGAAAAAAAAAAAGTGTTCTCCAGTCTAGGAGTGTATTTACGTAAGTAACCGCTAAATGGCTAGCTAAATCTCAACTAGTTAGTTCAGACGCATAAACACTTAAGATGACAGACAAGACCTTTCCTTACAAGCATAGGAACTCCATACTTGACTGTTTTGTTTCTCTGCAGCGCCTTCAAATTAAACATGTCTTACTCCCGCTACATGTCCCAATGTTTTTAACAGTGAACAAGCAGGTCACAGCCGAGGAGGTGTTTCCTTCTTCTGTCCGACGAGCTAGACCTTCCGGATATAAACATGGTTCCAGTCAACAGTTCCTATGGTTTTTGAGCTAAATCATTATTTCAGGCATCAACGTACAAATAATCACAATACCTAAAAGACCTATTTTGATATGTATGAAAAAAAAAATCTTTATTATGAGACGTTTTTTCTCGCCTAAAGGAAAGGTTTAATTCAAAGAACAGGTAAGGAAATGTCCTATGTATACCTCAAACTTTGTCACATTTATGCAGGTTACAAATTCCAACTTTAATATATTTACTAGAAATCGTATACACTACAGAACAATTATTCGGAAAGAAAAATGCGATGTGGTCGTTAAAATGATTAAAAACACAATTATCATTGATAACTTTAATTTTCTGCAAATCTCAAATGGCCTGAAAAAAACTCAGTTTCTTTAATTAGAAATTAACAGTTTTTTTTTTTAGAAAGCAGAGCTCAAACTTGCAATCCAAAATGAAGTGAAGATTTTTTTATAACAAAGCACATGTACTAAAGTACCTAGTTACCTGGTAAAAGGAAAAATAATTTTTAAGACTTTGTAACTCAAACCAAAATGATAAGTTGTCTAAAACTAGACTAAACATGCAGCTATACTGAACTAAAACAACTAATACATGCAATCTTATTTCCTCAGAATTTTTGCATAAGCTGACCTTTTTCAGTGAACATGCATGTCAGTCAACATGGTAATGTTAAAGACTAAATGCCAGCTATTGTAAACTCTTGATGTTATTGCCGTTATCTAAGCACTACTATATAAACATTTCAGTACTTAATCAGGTTATAATCACCCGGTGTTGGTTTTGGGGTGAGGCACGAGGCAAGTAAATGCCTATCCTCACCATTGTTGTGTCCATCTTATTCCATTCTCCCGAAAACATCCCCACAGCGTAAACCTGCCAGCACCGTGTTTCTCCATTGAGAATGTGTTTATAGGGTTGATAAATGTGACTAAATGCAAATGAATACCAGCTTTCACATTTTTATGTAAAAAAAAAAAAAAAAAAAAGAAGTCAGTAAGTTTATAAATTCTCTTTTACTTCACAACCACTCTCTACTTTGCGTTGGCCAATCAAGAACTCCAACAAGAAGCAATTAATAGTAACACCAGTTCGAGGTATTGGGCTGCTTTTGGGCACCGAGTTTTCTTGACGATGTTAAAGGGATATTGGTATAATTTATAAAAGAAAAAAAAAATCAACCCTCAAGGATTTTGAAAAAATCAGATGGAAACATTTGGTATTTTTCCTTTTCATCAGTGCCATCCTTTTTTCTTCTGACTTGTGCTACCATTTAAAACCCACCTGTAGGTTTAATCATGTATAGAGGTTTGCAACAGTATTCCCTTTCCTTTTTTGAATATATTGACCATTATTAGCTTTGTGTTTTATTTGGAGTTTGTGTAACAGACAAAAAGTTTTAAACTGAAATTATCAATCTAAAAAAATAACATCTGGAAAGTGTTCTTTACTCTTTATACACTTTCCTGAAGCATGCAGAGAATTATTAAATGCAAGCTTGAAAAGGTCTTGCAAGCCATGTCAGGGAAACAAGTAGACATGGGGAAGAATGTTCTCTGCTCAGATGAGACTAAGTTTTCCAACTAATCCTGCACATCCTCATTAACACATCATTCCCATCATGACCCACTGATATCTGGACAGTTGGAAAAAAACAAAACAAAAAAACTGCATGAAAGCTGGTTCAAGTTTACAGAGCCCCTAAAGGGACATTGGGAGGGGAAAAAAGATTTCTAGTTTGCATCAAATACGATCTTCTAAAAATATCTGGTGCTCACTAGTTGTCTTTTTCTCTCTCATTGCCCCTTTACAGGCTCCGTAGGAGTTCATATGAAGTTGGAAGAATCTAAACGAGGGACAATCCAAGATATAAACCTGTTAAGCCCAAAATGGAAGTTCAACCTCAAAAAGAATCAAAAAGGAGCAAAACCTTTTAATGAGTGAAAAAGCCTCATTCAAAAGTCACAACCTAAATTCAATTACATATGTGGGGGTATTGAAAAAATGTTCTTAAAAAAAAAAAATAAATTCACAGATAAAGGTTAAGTTATTCACAAGAAAAATAATGTGTAAGAGAAATACGCAACTTGACAACCTGCAGCTGAGGACTCCACAGAGTACTGAATATAAATGGAACCGATTCCAGATTTATCTGTAAAAAAGCTCTGAAGAAATTACATCTTTTCTTCTCATTCATAATTGGGTGCTATTATAAGATAGGCTAAGACATATAAAACCAGTGCCTACACTAAAGGCCTTGGATGAACTGCAACAAATGTGTGTTTAAACAGGATGGATACTTTTACAGAATGCTGAATACATTCTGGTCTTTGGTCTTAACATGGGTACTTGAACAGAACACACACGCATCCTTGTTGTGTCACACTATCCTTGTGGGGATTTTTCATTGACTTACATTCATTTCCCACAAATTTCTATGGCCTAACCAATACCAACACATATCTAACCCTACGCCCAACATACACTCTATCCATACCTTAGTCCTATACCTAACCCCCAGCTAGTCCTTGGTCCCCACAAGTACCTATAAGTCCCCAAAATGTAGCATATTTCTGAGAAATTGTCCCCACAAGAACATAGCCACATATCTACACAGAAACATGCACACACACACACACACACACACACACACACAATGGTTCTCCATGAAAAATTGAAAGAGCACTGACTTTTTTTTTTCTTTATTACAATTTTTTTCTGTCTTATTTCCACCAGGTGAAGAAAAATACTTTTTTGTTCAGTATAATAAAATATGTTAACTTTATTCATTTTTCTGAAGAAAATCAATGACGAGAAAAAAAAAAAAACAAACAAAAAAAAAAAAAAACCAACACATCGTATCTCTCCCTCTTTGTAAACCTGGAGAGTCGCTGCTTTACATGGAAAAGCAAGCAACAGAGAAAGCAAGGGAGTGGTGAAGAAGCTGGACAGCTGGTAGGGGGAAGTATGAGGACATGGAAGAAGCTGACAAAAAGATAAGGCCTGAAAAATACAAGGAAAAAAAATAATAAAATGAGCACAGCCGGACAGGAGAGTGATGATGGTCGGAGCACGAGGCGGTGAACGGAGCAGGGAAGGGTGGATCCGGGTCAGGACGGGTCACAGAGTGTTCACAGGTCGCTCTCTCCATATAGAGCCGTGGAGAAGGACATGTAGTCGAGGGCCCCAGGGACCCCGTCAGGACCCGTGTAAGGGGCCATGCGGGCGATGCAGTACTCAGCCTGGTCCGGAGGCAGCTCTCGGCGCAGCTCGTCAGCTAAGATATAGTTCTGCAGAAAGTACGAAAAAAAGTTTCAGTTTTGTTATAACAACAGCTGCAACAAAGCAACACAGTGGATTGTTATCCATCTATAAAATGTATTTAAACATAGTAATAACACTGAAAACAATAATATATACACTGTGATGGCAGTAAATGAAATCTAATGCAACCAGCGGCCTTAAACAAGTCTTATTATACAAGCACACTGTGTCCACTGTTTAATCCAAGTTGGATTTATGTTGGACAAGAGGTTTGGGCAAAACTTGGGTATTGAAAAGTCTCCAAAGACTTGAAACTTTAACTGCTGGTGAAGGTCATTTAGCAAAATATTTATTTACAAATAAATCATGACATATTTTCAGATAGCTTAGCAAAACACAAATATTTAGAGGGGACTTATTCTCTTGTTTTCTTTTTTTTTTTAAGCACAGCCAACTAAGCACCGTGTTTCGCGTTTTCCTACCTGTGCTGCAGAGATCTATTGGTTTTTAATTGTAGCTTAAGTTTTTTTTGTTTGTTTTTTTTTTTTTTACCAGATAAGCAATAGGAGTATAGATAGAAGCTTTATTGATCCCTTCGGGGAGGTTTTCTTAGGGAAATTATAATTCCAGCAGCATTAAAAATACAAATACTATAAACTACAATACTACAGAAACTGATTATTAATGAACTCCTGCTGCTATTATTGGTCCCCATCATCCTCTGTCCTCCTGTTCCTGTGCTATACTGTACCTTGTCTCCAGCAAGAACCTTGAAGGACGCCATGACCTGGTCTGCCGTGTCTGTGTCGGCCGTCTCACGGGACATGAAGTCTATGAAGGCCTGGAAGGTGACAATGCCCATTCTGTTGGGATCCACTATGCTCATGATGCGGGAGAACTCGTTTTCACCCTGGTGGGCAAAGAAAGGTCTGCAGTCAACAACCAAACACACCGCTTGGAATCAAAATGCATGAAACTACATTTACACGTTAAATTCAAGGTACTGTTGAAGATATTTTCATGCATTTAAAATATAATCTTATAATAATATAATATTTGATGCAAACAGCGTGAGAATGCCCACCGTTTCCTGTTTTAAATCTCATTTAATTTACATTGGTTACCAATTCCAAGGGATGTGGGCACAAACAAACACGTTCATACTTGAAGACAGCTCGTAGCTTTACCAGGTTGTAACCCATGGAGATAAGGCAGGTTTTGAAGTCCTCTGCATCCATGATTCCTGTTCTCTTCTACAAGGTCAGTGACAGACAAACAAAACCAGCAGGAGAGGAGAAACACAGGAGAGGGAGGGGAGAAGGAAAGCATTGGAAATCAGGAGAAGAAGAAAGGTTTAGTGAAAAGATTTTAAAGGAAGAAATCCACAACAAAGCATGTTGTGAAAGTTCAAGGGTTGGGAAAATTATGAAACGGGTTCAGAACGGAAAAGGGAATAAAACAGAGGGAGGAAAGAACAAGAGAGGAAACAAACAAACAAACAAAAAACAACATCAGTTAAACCCTTACAGAGGGAGTGTGGCTACGATCAAATACCTGCGCGTCGTTGGCGATATCGAAGCCCAGGCTGATCAGGCAGGCCTTGAACTCTTCTGCGCCTAGAGTGCCCGAGTGGTCCTGTGGTGTACGGAGGCCAGAGCCAGGTGGAGGGTTTGGTCACAGGCCATGCAGCAACACATACAGCCCAATCAGTGGTGGCGAGGGATGGGGAGGGGGGGTGAGGTGGATGGAGGAGGGTGGTGTAGGAAGTGCATCATGCACAGGGGAGGAGGAAAGGAAGGTGAGGGTGAGGGGAGAGGGGGCATGCATAAGAGACAGAAAACAGAGAACACAGTGCATATCGATTAGGACCGGGCAGGTGAACACATGGTGGCAGCAGGGCTGCCATGCTGGGTGAGGGCATTCAGAGGCGTTAATGTGCAGAGTGGCAGGCAGATTACAGGTTGGGCTTCTAAATACCGTCAATTTCACATAAATAGGACATCAAAAACTAGGAGCTAAAAAGGATTAAATTGTTGTTTTTTTCCCTTCAAAACAAAGATTCCCCCCCCGAAAAAAAAAAAACTGCTCTAAAGAGAAGTTCACATTTTAATTTCAGTGTATTTATGGAAAAAAAAAAGTCAAGTTAATGGTCCTTAATTTGCTACAAAAAATATATATTTTTAAACTTCTTCAGAAGATTCATCCTAAAATAATGAATCTTAATTATCAGCCTACATGGAAAACGTTCCGATCATTGACCACTGGACCAGATCTTCACCCCCACAGAGGAGCAACGCCGGTTGTGTTTTCTGGTCTACGTTTGGAAAGGATCTTGTGAGGCGTTTGGTTCAAGGATGATCAGATTAATGAGTCTGAATTAAACCCAGAACCTTCATCATGTGTGGCTCCAGTTCATAACTGACTGTCATATAAAGGCTGTTCCAAGTATGAGACCTCGATTCTTCCACCTGAATTAAGGGTTTAGTCTCCATCTTAATCAGAGTTTATGTTTCTTGGAGGGATGTTTGGTAGAGCAGGAAATATTAGAGGTAACATGAACAGTGGATGTTTAGAGTTGGGTTGAAAAGTATCTCTTTTCATCGTCTTTCATCTCACTTATTGATTGTTTCAAGTGTACATTATTTAAAACGTATATGTACCCTAAGTTATACCCATATACCAGATTGTTATTACTAATTACTGCAATCTTCGTTTTCTTAGAGTTTTTCCTTTTTGACTCTGAAGGATATTTAGAAGAAAAAGAAAAGATTTTTGAGGACTTTATCCTAAATTCTCTCATCCTTGACCTTGGTTCCTCACACGGCTGTTTGGAGTTTTTTTTTTTTGGGGGGGGGGGGGGGGGGG
>JAUZNJ010073682.1:0-12791 GCA_034780135.1 Jordanella pulchra | reverse complement strand
CGCCCCAAATCAGATAAGGAGAGCTTGGGGATTAGATGATCTTTCTGGTCTGGGAACACCTTGAACACCTTAGAACGAAATGAGTGTTGCGGTGAAGTAGATGTCTGGGTTTTCATGCTTTAACTGCCACCCCTGTGAACTGATCTTAGCAGGATGGATGGAAGCTAAGAAAAAAAATACTGTTCAGGAGTTTTGGCAAATAGTATCTTTTAGTGCATCAGAGGCAGTTAATCTACAATTTAACTACAAAAGGGTGACTTAATATTCAGGGATACATGAAGAGAGAATCAATAATTAAGTTTAACAAGTGACCAAATATGTTTCTTAATGTTTGAGCATTTTTCTAGTTACAGGATTAATCCTGTTGGTTCCCACTGAAACCAAGAATCAGACAGTGAAGTTTGGCGCTCGCTCTAAGCGTGGCTCTGAACGTGCACAGAGGCAGAGTACTGACCCTGTCGAAGTGGTTGAAGGAGGCTCGGAACTCGTTCAGCTGGTCCTGGCTGATGCCCTTGGCGTCTCGTGTCAGGATCTGGTTCTCGATTTCATTGATGGTGCGGGCGATGGTGGTGAGTAGCTGCTCCCAGCCCACACGGATGTGCTGCACAAAGAGGGCAGGATTAATATCGGTGGGGTTTAAATAATTGGACTAATTGGGGGGGCAAGTATGCATGATGGGTAAAACTACTTCTGTTTCAACTCAAGCTTTTCTTCTTTCTTTCTCAGGAGTTTTATAGCAGGGATGAGATATTAAAAACACTAAACATGCAAATAGAAAATGTTTTTGTTTTTTTTTGTTTTTTTTACATTTTTGCTACAACCTTTTAAATTTTTAATTGTTTTTTGTGTTTTATGTAATAGAATGACAGAAAGTAGACTTTATTTGAGAAGTGGAAGAAAATAAATGCCATAACACATCACTTCAGTTTTCAATCAATAAAAAGTAAAAAGGTTTGTGGTGGATTTGAATTTACTCTTCCTGATTCAATGCTTTGTAGAATCGCCATCATTTAGCAAAGTTTTCCTTCAGAGGGGATTTTCAAGTATTACCACAGATTCTCTATTGGATTTAAGAATGAAATGAACCGTTTTAATACATGAAAACGCTTTGATCTAGTTGTGGTTTAGTGCTTTCCTGTTGAAATGTAAACTTTTCACTGGTTTAATTGTTTTTTTTCAGCCTTTAACAAGTTTTTCTGCCTCATACATTTGATTTGATTCCTTTCCACGTGAGATCTGACACTGCTAAATAAATTCCCCACAGCATGATGCTGCCACTACCATGTTTCACAGTATGGTTGGTTTGCTAAAGGTGAGGGGTAGTGTCAAGTTCTGCATCAAACAGAGTTGTGCCAGTAGAGCTAAAAGTTCTAATCTGGTCTCATCCCATCAGAGCAGCTTCGTCTGCAAGTTTCTTACTTCCTCTAAACGGCTCATGGAAAAGTCTACCACATTTTATCCATCGTGTTGTTTTAATCATTTAAAATCCAGATTGAACATTACATGTTGTGGTTGATCAATATCTTTCCAAGGCACCGAACTGTTATAAAGTCAACTTGTTTTATATTAAGGAAAATAAGAGATTTGCCTAAAAATATAAATGTTTAAGGACTATTTTCTTGTTTCCTCGGTTCTCTGGAACCTGGATATGAACTATAAGGTCAGAGAACTCAGGTTTTAACTGAATAATAAAGATGTGTCACATTAAGTAACCTAATCTGTTCTCTTGTGCTGTATGACAAACCACAGGACTCTGAAACATAATACAGCAGTAAACCAATTCTAAAGCAGAGATAAATATAAGGAAGACTTTTGTTTTTACTGTTTTTGTGAGGTTTACCTCCATTGTGTAGTTGGTGTGTTTGTTGTCAAAGATGAGAGCTTCTTGAATGAGTTGGTGGTCTCCCTCCAGCTGGTCGATCTTTGGCTTGTAGTTGATGATGCTTTTCTCATACTGGCGAAGGTGCGTCAGCTGGTCCTCCAGGGTGCCGTGCATTTCGATAGAGATCCTGCCGATTTCCTGCTCAGACGCACAAACCAAGCAATAAGAATCATTAACAACACCTTCCCGGTTTCTTAAATCATCATCAATCTGCAATTTAAAAAAAAAAAGGATCATTAAGATGTGAAGTTGGGAACCTCCATCTTGTTCTGGATCCAGGGCCCAATGACGTTGGCCTGTGTGGCGAACTGCCTGCGCAGACGCTCGTTGTTCTGCTGCCGGGCGTGTTCCTCGATCAGAGCCTGGTCGCGCTGAGGAACCAGCTGCCTCACCTACAGATTAAGAAAAGCCAAAAGGGTTCATCAGAAAACAGAGAGATTCATTTCCTGACGAACAATAAAACACGGACGATAAATGGAAAGAAGAAATTCCGTCACCTTGTCCCATTTAGCATTGATCTCCTGTGGGTTGATGGTTGTGTAGGGGTTGGTGCCGGCCATATTCACATGATACGTCTGAACTATCTTGGCTATCTCGTTGTGGATGCCCAAGATAGACTGGCGTTCTTTGTCGGCCTCTGGCAGCGTGGCTTTGAACTGCTCATGGGCTGTGCTCAGTCCCTGACAAAGAAAGGAAGATGCATGAAAATAGAATATTTGTAAAAGGATGGACTGTCTCCCTCTCCTGCATTAAATAAAAGGTGAAAGTGAGAAGAAAACGATTTTTTTATCCTAAATACAAAGTATTTATAGTTTTTTTTTTTTTTACAATTTTAGTATAAATTCTGCTCTAAGTGGGGTCATCTTTCAGCTAAAGGTATGTTTTAGAGTCTCTATACTCTGGTTAACGATTAATCGATTACTAAATTAGTTGAAGATTGTTTCAATAATCACGATTAACTGTTTCAGCCCTACTAAAAAACAGCAAATATCAAATAAAGCAAAGATGTTCAAAACCCCTCAAGTTCAAGTCTGTCCAAATCTTCATTTTTCAAGATCTTAACCCAAAATTGGCAATCAGGTTTGTAGCAACTTCAAGTTGTTTCTGGTGTCAAATCCAAATTAGTTATCCATTACTGGAAATATTATCAGCAGAAAAGCTTTAGTCTTGCAACTTGAAAAACACTATATATCACCATCAAATAAAAAGGTCAACTTAGAAAATATAATAACTTTTAAAATTATATTTCTAAACCTTTTTGAAACCTTACGCAGTGAAATGTAATTAAGAGGCTGTACACACAAAGCAGGGGATTTAAAAAAAAAAAAAAACGCTGTTTTAAAATGAACCATCACATTCGGATATTTTCTTTATCAAACTGAGGAGGCAGATCATTTTCTGGATCCAACAAGGATAAGAATCAAGTAGCAGAACTACGGAAGCCCGTCGGGTCACTTTAAGGATTACGCTACTGGGCATAGACATAAAAAAGTAGATGCTGCATGATCAACATTGTCGCCATATTTTCAGTTACATTTTCACATCAAGTCCTAAAAATTTCCCCTCAGGTTGTGTCTGAAATCTGTGAGGCTTGGATCCAAACCAAGTCTGATAAACACATTTCATTTCTTGCTCACATTAAATCCATTTTGATTTGTTTAAGCCGTTTTCTCCTCCTTGCTTACCTGGATTTCTTCAATAGTGTGAACAATGAAGGTGTCCTGCAGATCCTCCATGGCGCCCTCCATCCAGTTGTTGAATGGAGCTGCTCTTTTGGCAAACTCAAGGTAAAGCTGGTCGATGGTTTCCAGCAGCTTCTCAGTTCTCTGTTGGACAATCGAGTGTGCAGGTTTTTAGTTGACACTCCTCCTCTTAATAATATACCTTATTTTGTTTTCTTTTAATCACAAGTTAGACTCCAGTGGCACTCCTACAAATAAAACACCTACTTTTTGGTAATTTTATTTGCAGGATGAAGAAAGATTTAACTCAATAATTCCTGAGCTTTAGATCCATCAAGGTTTTTCTCAGAAACCTTTCTGTTCTACATCACCTGTAGTGCCTCAGTGCGTTTCATGGTCATAGCTCCCAGTGCGTCCCACTGATCGCAGATCCGCTGGCAGCGAGCATTTACGCTGGGGGAGTCATAGTAGTCCAGCTCACTGCAAAACAAACAAGTCGATTTCTCCTCACATTCAGCATAACAACAGCTTTTTATGCACGAGGATCATTTTGTAGCCTCGCTGATTTATTAGAACTTACTTTAACTCCTGCGCAATAGCTGCAATCTGCTCGACACGATCCTGGTGAGCTGCCAGGTCGCTCTCAAAGGCCTCGTGTTTCTTCAGCAGAGCCTTGATCTCTGACAGGGAGGCAGTCTCATAGTCCCGCTTCTGCAGCAAGTCCTCTTTACCTGTTTAGTAAACAACCAATGCACCAAAAAAATTAAAATAAAAAGCAGTGAACTGAAGCACAACTAGTTCAAGAAGTGAACTTTCTGCTGCACATTTTAAGATCCGGCACCTTCAGTCCATGCTTCGTGGATCGCTGCTTTCTGACGGAATTTCTCCGCCAGATGGTCGAGTCGCTCCAGCCTGCGAATCTCATTGAGGAGCCACTCTTCGTAGCCTTTTTCCGCTCCCTCTAGATTTCCCCAAGCATTGTTGATGTCCTGCACAAAGCCAAATGTTTAGAACCAATTAGAAAAAAACAAAACTGAACGAGATTTTTTTTGGTGTTGCTGTTGGAATCCTCTTCTTAAAACATGCGACTACTTAACAATAAATTTAAATAATTTAATTATGGGTTATACTTCCCCTGCAGGAGGTAACCCTCCAGCTTCTTTGGTTAATAATAAAAAGCTCCAATATCAAAAGGATATCAGGAATCCAAACAGCAGCTTATACTAATTAAACTTAATCATACAAATACACATGTTTACAACATGTGCTCATTTCCACACAGACTGAATATGTGGGAAAAGGAGATCAGATGCAGAATAAAAGATTCATCTTTGTCCAGAGTCTGGATTCTGATTTCAGTTTCTCAAAGCCTGCTTCAAACCGCACTTTAAAATAGACTAATCCCGTTTCTGCATTTAACCAAATAAAACATAATGTCTCCGATTATAGAATAGCATTAGCAGAAAACACCATGAAGGTTTTTAGACTGAATTTTATTATTCGAGTTGCATTCCAGCCATAAGTTTTATTATTACTCAATAATAGTTAAAGATGCCGACTTTCGCAATCCATTACTGGTAAAATATCAGCAAAAAAAAAAAAAAAAAATCACAAAATTCTTTTAACATCAAATTCTGACAAAAGTAGGTCCTTTATATCCCTTATTAATGCAGAAATAAATACAGAAAACTATTTATAACCAAAACTATTTTCAATTACATATTGCTATAACATTACATCGTTTTATCGGCCATGACTATTGATCAGCCGACCCAAATGAAAAACATCACATCCAACAAACTATAGACACCTTCAGTACTGATCGTAGATATAAAGGTCATTGTCAACCCAGACAGACCTAAAGTTAGCCAGAGTTAAGGTCTCCAGTAAGTGTTTAAATGTGACGTCAGAGGAAGCTTAGCAACAGAAGCTAATGGAAACCACTTCACTACAATGTGTCAAGACATATCTGCAAGTTATTTAGGCTGCAAGAAGGTCAAACTTTCTGTAGATAACAGGAGCCTGAGGAACCTTTGCCTTGTGGATAATTCTCAGTGATCAAGGGAAAATCGGTTTGTTTAGACTGATACAACTTTATGGCTATTTTTGTGCAATAAGTGTTTGTAAGAAACGTTTTGCACAGAACAGAGCAGGGATTGTTACCGTCTTTCAAAAACTACTGTGACATACCGACACCATCCTTCCCTCTGAGGGCATGAAGGCGGGCCGGTTGCTGAGCCTCAGTTTGGTCTGAAGGGTGTTGAAATTGATCTCCAGCTGGCACTTCTCCTGCACTTTGGGTGGCTTGTGGAGCCTGCGGTAATCCCTGAAGTCCTCCAGCTTCTGCTGCATCGCCTGCATGGTGTTCTCAGGCATTCTGTTTTCCAGCCAGGGGATGGTGCGACGGATCCACTCCAGCAGCTGAAGGGTCATTTGTGTGCATTAAAGGAGGACAGAGATGGAGGATAAAGGTTAGAGAAGTGTCGGTGGAAGTGGGGGGGTTTTAGAAGACTGTGGTCTGCAACCAATAAAAATGAGGTGGGGTTTATATAGAAGAAGTTGAAACTATATGTCAGCTAATGTACAGGTAAAAACGTTTATCTATAATTTAAGTTTTTGCAGGTTTTATACCACATTTAAAAAGATAGAAGACTAAGCGAAGGATTTTAAACAGGGATGTCTAACAGTTTTTTTAATCCGTCTTAAAAAAAGTTACATTGAAGCTTGAAAATAAAACATTCAACAAGCCAAGCGTCAGATAATTTGAATAAAAATGGATATTCCTTAAACAGGAAAGCTAAATGTTTTATTTAACTTTTTTTTACACAATAAAAAAAACAAAAAGGAAACTTTGAGATGCATCAGCTTTCAGCGCACTGGGTCAATGCTTTGTGTAACACAGCTTGATCCGAGTCGGACTGGATGGACAATGCTGGTGAAAATCCACCGTTCAGGGATTGGGTGTTTGTTGGCTTTTACAAAATTGTTTCATCAAAGATGCACAAATGAGTAAAGCGTCCCACAACTTCCTCATTTCCATTTGTAATAGTTTTTGATTTATTCATTTTGTTTTAAGAAGAGTTTTCCTTCCCAGTTTACAGTCATCCACTATATGCTGGTTTTCACAGAAAATCCTAAATACATTTAAGATTGTTAAGGTTTGAAAAAAATCAAAGAGGTGTGAAGAATTTTGAAAACCCCTTTATATAATAGATTCTGTTCAGTGCTGGTTTTAAAGAGACGTAAACTTATTCTTTGGCAACTAAATCCGTTGAAACCTTTATCAACAGCAGATAGTTTAAAAATGTGGGGGGGAAAAAAAGGCTATGGTTTTATATCATGGCTACATGTTTATTATCTGCATCTAAGAGAAGCACAAACATCCCTGAGGGAGGTGAATCAGCCCAGAGAGGGAGACGGAGAAAGCAAGAAGATATCAGGGGCAAATATAGAGAAATAAAGAGGGGATTGCTCACATCGCTGGCCAGCTTCTCATAGTCTTCCATCAGCTGCTCATTCTCCTGGTTAACAGCCAGCACCTTGCAGATCCTGTTAGCCGCCGTCTCTGCCTGTATTCCGAGGGTGAAGCAGAAACAGTGAGTTACTTTGTTTTTGAAAACCCGAGTCTCCATCTACTGAATGATCAGCAAAGTTAAAGTGATACCATTTGTGTTGTTTCCACATTTAGCTGCAGTGATTTATCCGTACCACCCACAGTTCATTCCCAAAGGAATCATTTGAAGGAGTCACACAATTAAACAGCAAATGCACTAAAACTGATTGAATGAGGAAAACTCTCAAGTTTGTGTCCCATTAAGAATGTCTCCAAGAAAGTCTTTAGATTTAATTATCAGAAGCTGAATAAAGCAGTAAGAGCTGCTGGAACTAGGACACACAAGTTATTGTGTTTAGAGGTCGCCGCATGTGCATCCTACTTGGGAAAGTACTGCAGAGATATTAAAAAAAAAACTGAATTAAATAGACAAAAACAATTATTAAAAAAAAAAATTCTAAACAATACAAAATATTTTTGTTTGGATTTTAAATGGGGAGAAAAAAGTAAAAACAAATTGTTTAAAAGCTGTCTGGGTTTGTGCAGCTAGTCTGCTAATGCATGAGCTGAGAGGTGCTGCTACTGCATCATGTTGCGTGAAGGTATTGACTTTACAGCAATCTCTAATGAGCGAACATTCGGCGATAGAAGATGGAAACAAATGTCTTTAAAAAAAGGAGGGAAATCCAAAATGAGTTCCTTCAGCTGGCTGCTCAAACAGTCTGGTTCTGGTTTATAGGAGGTTTCCAGCCGTTAAAAGGGCATGGCTCCTCTCCACTGTCACCACATGCTTTATGTGGATGAGGAAGTGCTGTCCAACCAATGACCTGATGCAACATCATTTGACAAATTTTTATCATACACCATTACATATATTCAGGGTATGAATCAAACTGTATTGAATCTGATCGAGACTCTATCAGATTGTAAATCACAAATCTGGATTGATTTCAACTTAATATAGATTCTGTAGAACCTTATTAAATCCCTTAAGACGTTATTGATTGAAACTTAAAGCTAAATGAATAAACTGAATTGAAGTTTGCAGTGAGTTGCAAGCATAGACACAAAATGAGCAGCAGTGAGATCAGCATGCAAAGTTTGGAAAGAGAGGAAGCTGGTGTGGCTGAGAAATGAAAGCTTCGCCATCAGGTTCAAGCTCTGTCTTCTGCCTTAAAATAAAAGGAAACCAATTGGACCAAAAGAGGACATGGGTAAGAGTCTCAGAACTCCCCATTAGCAGCTTTCACAGCTCAGAGACCTGCGTCCCACATAAGGGGCTGCCTCCTGCCTCTTTTGTCTAAACATCACAGGGGAAACTTGGCAGAGTCCAATATCCCCTCTTAGTGCTCAAAGGAGCTGCCTTAAAAGGGAAGCCAGGTTGTGCTTCTGTGAGCAAATGTTTGTAAGAGTCCTGACCTCCTTTATGTTGCATTTTGTTCTGACATCAGAGTCTGTGGACAGGAGACAAAAATAAGAACGGCTGTTCCAGCTAAGACTTGAACCTTTTATTAAGGAAGCTAACATGCCTGCAAGTTCAAACTGATTGACAAAATATGTGAAGAATTAAACTATTAAGGAGTGTATGAAAGATTTATTTACTTATTAAATTATTTTTCTTAGAATTACCCACACAACATAAAGCTTAAGTTCCATAGTTCCAACATAAAGCTGCATTGCTTTATCGTTAAATGAAAGAAATTAAATAAAGAAAAACTATTAACATTTTAAAACACAAAATCCCAAAAGAAATTCCCAAATCTTGTCTTCAAATATAAGAAGAGCCCATAAAAATAAAAGCTTAGGGGGCAATTTTAGGAGATAAAAAATGATGTTTAGAAAAGCACAATACAAGCCAATTCAATAATGCCAGCTGGATGGTGTTTATGGGGAAATTTCTGCCCTGGGGTGTCGGAGAGGAGGAGGAGAAACCGCTCCTCCACCTCCCTGTTTTTATGTGAAATCTATGCCAGCACTGTAATTGAGTGTGGCAGCAAACAGCAGCTTACAGATCCAGGCTTCTCAGGAGAGCCGCTTGTCCTATTAGGAGAAGGATCCCCAGAGAGGTTTTAAGAACAGGAGATTTAGCAGGATACCCTGAGCGGGTGATCAGCTTTTATTACTCTCTGCAGAGATCCTAGGTGGATTCAGCCCGTCTTTGTTATAATGCATTACAGTCAGAGGGCAGAGACATCGACTACTGAAGGAGACAGATACAGGGAGTTCTGAATGGGGGAAAACTTCCACTAAAGCTGATAAAACTATAAGTCCGTGAAGTCCCACCACATCAGGCTGTAGGAAATGAATTTCATAGATCTGAAACTAAAAAAAAAAAATTCAATGATTTTAGGTTTTTATCGTAAAGACAAAGCAAACACATCGGCCGTTCCTTTATACACTTTCTCCCTCCATCTACCTCCAAAGACACCAATAAGGGACTTCTAGAAGTCTTTTGGATCTTCCTCAGAGGATGGAGACGATCTGTGTGCTGAACAGCTGTACTGACTGGTTCTCAGTCACTGCTACTGAATACTACATTGCATTATTGTAAATTTTTCAGTGAACAGATTAAATGCACTTATCATGGTCCTAAACAACCCATAGGGTCGCTATGAAAATCTCTTAGTAGCTGTAAAGAAACTTAAAGCTTTTTCGTCTGTAAGGTTCCAGCATCTGACGAGATCTTCAACTCTTATTGTGAAAAACGGTTGAACTTTTGAAACTGGAATAAAGCTCAGACCTCATCCCTGTTGAAAACTGATGGTCTGTGCTTAAAACAAAGATCTGCATCAGGAACTTGCAAAGTTACATTTATCCACTGATTGCTTTGAGTGCATATAAAACTAGGCATGTATGCATTACCCTGTTCCTTCATATAATATCCTACCTTTCAAGTCCTGAATTTCTGGATTTGTATTTCTACAATTTTATGACATTTTGAGTACAATGCAGGTCTTATGTTTAGGTTTCACACATAAAATAAAAGGACAGATGCAGTATTTGTGCATTTCACTAGCTTTGTTTCTTGAAGAACTTGGATAAGCTCTTTTTAAATCAGGAACTCTGGTAGGAGGTGTAGATCTGGCCACTAAGATGCAGTTTCAGGCTCACAGCTTCAAGCGAAGTTCATTTTTTAAGGTTTATAGACATCAAACATTGACAAAAGAAAAACCTTTCTTCTTTTTTGCTTTAGTACAATCAGTCTGTAAGGGACTGATGAGTAAAAAGTTAAAATCAAGGTGTAATTAGGCCATTCAAATTAATAGGAAAATATGTCCAAACTATCCCATTTATTCGGTATAACATTTGCTTAATTGGATAAGGAGAAATGTCTGGAAAAATGACATTTTTTCTAACTTATCCGCATTACGAGTGTCTAAGAGCTCTGGTATAATTTTGATCTACTGTGGGTTGGAGGAAATTCTCAGTTAATCTGAATGAGTTCACCCAGTCCCTATTTCATTAATGAAGAAAACTACTTTTTAAATAATAGCCCCACCCTAGAATAAAACAGAAAAACAATCCATCAATAAAAGCTGAAATAATAATTATTAAATGTATCAATATATACAGGTTCAGCAAGATAAAAAGAGCTTTCAAGTTGAAGCTGTACTGTTGTGCTAAGCAGTGCTACATAATAAACAGACTGTGCTGCAATTTCCCTGCAGACTGGTTTGACAGGTATTTGACTATTGTTTTCGTTGGTTGTTTTGGTTTAATTCTCACCTTCTGTTTGCCTGAGAATGCGTGGTAGTAACATGACACATAAGTCATGACGGCCTTCTCATCTGGCCTCAAGGTGCTAATGATATCTGCCCAAAGAACAGGAAAGGGAGAGAGGACAGAGAGGAGAAAAATGCAGAGTAAAAGTGTGCAGAGAACAAAAAGGGCCCAGCAGGGGGAGCAATTATGAGCCCCGGCGGTCCTCCAGTCCACTTGAAGTATCCCCTTTGAAGAATTGAGGGTCTAAATAGAAAGATGGAGCATAAAGTATACGCGGCGGTGATTTCATAAGGACGTTTTAAAGTTAATGTAAACTAAAGCGGTTCGGTCTGTTATCATTAACTCTGGTCTGTGAGGCTCTCCAGCTGCAGTCCGACTTCACTCAGCGCCTCTCTTCATTTGTTGTTTATAAACGTACTTTTTTTAGTTGACTTGCTTGAAAATAATTGAGTTGAATAGATTGATGGGTCTCCAGGAAGAATCTACAGCATCGATCATTTCTATTAGAGAAGCTAGAGGACAGGCACTGAAATCAGACAGTAAACTTAGCTGGAATCTCATTGTTTTCACTTTGCACTGCCAGTTTTCATTTCACTCTCTGACCCCCTCCTGATTTCAGCCGTCACACCGAAGATTTCACAGATCTGTCTGTTCCCTTCTCTATGGGAGACTTCAGGGAAAATTTGTGTCTTTATCCCAGAAAAATCACCATCATTCCGATCAGAAGAGCTCAGCTGCACCTCCTCATTGAAACGGTCTCTGTTTAACAATAGAAAACCTGAATCAGGGGCCTGCAGCAGCAAAACAACAAGCTAGACTGGAGGCCCGCTTGTACTCATTGCCCCCCAACAACACAGATGTTGTCCCATCATGCATTTGTGGTGCGGTGAACCATGCGGAAAGTAAAGGAGCGCTGCGCACTGCAGAGAGAAGAGTACTGTTAAGAGACACGCACACCCACCCACCCGCACACACACAGACATACAGGTAAGGGGAAAAAAAGGGAGGGAGGTGGGAGATGAAGGAGAGGACTCTGCATCCAGGATACCTTTTGGGCGCCTGAGAAGGCGTGGTAGAAGCTAGAGACGTAGGTCATGATGGCCTTCTCATCCGGACGGGCAGTGCCCACAATGTCTGTGGGGAAGAGAGGAGGTCAGGAGGGGGGGGGGTGATGTGGAGCATGAAGGGTCATAAAGGAGACAAAGTTGGTCAATCCGGGAGGCGGACGTAGAGCTGTTCACATAAGTTGCATGTTTGACTGGAGAATAAAAACAGGCCAGATGTGCTCGTCGGCGAGGATATCAGTCAACCTCTGCAGCCCTTTCACACAGAAATACCGATCCGTACTTTGCAGCTACTCACAAGAGGAAACCATACTTAGAGATACAGGATGACGTCAATGAGGCTTCATTTATTTGCACAAAAAGAAGGGCCTGTTTACATTCCGCAGAAAATATCCTCACTGTGTGCACAGCTGCAACGTGAAACACAAAACATGCTCTTTCAGGCACCAGAAGGAGCCAAGTGTCAAGTACACTTAGTTGCAGAAGTTTAGGTGTATTTCATTGGGATTTTATGTGACAAACTAACACCAGCAAATTGCAAAAGGGAAATGAAAACAATTTGTGTTTTGCAATATTTTTTCAAATAGAAATTTGAATTAAATCAACTCCTTTGATTCCAATAAAATTAAATAAATCCATTAAAATTAGATAAAGTGCAATCAAACTATTTTATCTACAGACTGCCAGAGACAATCTGTCAACAGGACTGTTGAAAAATCCACAAACATGGCGTTTATGAAAGAGCAGTAAGACTTTTGCCAAAAACAAGTCAAGAGTCGTCTTGTTAGCAGTTCACAAGTAAGAATTTAGGAGACCTAGCAAAAACGTGGAAAAAAAGGCTGTCAGATTGGAAAAAAAAAAAAAAAAAAAAAAAAAAGCCATTATGA
>JAUZNJ010073681.1:0-44095 GCA_034780135.1 Jordanella pulchra | reverse complement strand
AGAATAGAATAGAATAGAATAGAATAGAATAGAATAGAATAGAATAGAATAGAAGTACTATATTCATCCCAGCAGAAAACTTACTTCACAGTTGCAGCATACAGACTGAGTAGTAGTTCTAAGATTAAATAAAATAGAATATGAAAATTGGTAGAATATCTTTTTCCAGGTTCAGCATCTTAACAAGAACTGTTGCTGTTGTTCTGGTATTGTTGCTCCAATTTTACTCCAAAACAAATCAACTATAATGCTTTTTTTGACATTCTCAAAGTGTTTAATATAACATAATTTGTTAAACAGATCAGACACAAGGAAACAGTGTGTTTGACTTGTGCCTCCAACCAACAAAACCTTTACAATTTGTGTCGTGGTCCGAAGCTAAGGAAGCCATAATACCATCGCAATGTCAAATGAATTGTAGCCTTTGAGTGTGTAAACTTTTGTCTATGAAAATGTAATAATTAATTCTGGAATTTTAGCAAGTAGAAATAATTTCCAGCTGAACTAAAACAGGAAACATTTGTTCTGAATTGTAGTCAGACAATATGATTACAATGTCTGTAGGAGTCTTTAGCGCTTCAAGCTCCAAGAACATCTCTAGTAGGTCAGATTGTTGGTATTTATTTGTGCAAAGAATGACTTGAATTTGTTCTGAGCACCACATAAGGCGGATAGGGTACCGACAGTGGTAGTTGTGCCACAATTTGAAACCCATGGCTTTGAAACTTCAGTAAACATGTGTGAAGATACTAACTTTCATGTAAAGTAACACCAAACGAAAACCCTGCACAGTCACTGCGGTCGCTGGGAGAGGTTTCTGAGATCTTCATCTGCAAAACTCTGCTTTGACGTGCTCACAAACATGCATTCTCCCACCAAAAAAAACAAGTTTATCATCTGTGTCCAAGTGCGTTAAGGCTAATCTGTACCAGATCTCCACACTAATCCTCTGAATGCCTGAGGATCAACATGATGAGCTGTTTAAGATGGACACGATGATACAAAAACACACCTGACATGCAGGGAACGGCAGTAAAACCTTGCTGCGCAGCTTCCTGCCGAGGATGATTACAGCTGCACTTACTTACAAAGGATGTTGTTAAGTAAACTAATACTCTAGAAAACCCAGACGAACACAGGGATCTTAGTTTATATAAGAACTGAAGGATGCATCGCACATGATCACGGTAATCACCATGGAGAGCTGGTAGACCATCAAAAGCTCAATCAGAGAGCTCTCTGCTCTATTCTGTGTTTTCTTTAGTTTCTGATTTTGCTGTTGGTGGAGCTGCTGTGGGTGGACGCAGTAGCAATAGGAGAGCGAGCAGGTACAAGTCGAAGCAGACCAGCGACTTGGGTTAAGAGCTTTGTCCTGTAGCAACCCTGATTACTTCCTTCTGCTCAGCTCTTTTTTTCCTCTGCCCTGCCTGTGTGTGATTATGTGTGAGCTGTGTGCAGCTCAACCTATTTGGTTACTGGTGGATGAAGCGTTCCCACCCATCTCCACCCAGTCCTGAAATACACCAGTCTGCATAGTCAGACACAGTCACACGTGCACAAAGAAACCTCTCAACCGCCTCCTTATTGACTTAATCCCAAGCAGATTAAACAAATGTTGCGGAACAACCATCACTTATGTTTTTGTGTTGTCCTTTTTAACGGTTCTGCGTTCAGGCTGTATTTTAATTTACAAGAACGTTCTCCATATAAAACGGCCTAAATGCGTCCACATTTTGTTCCTGCTCCAGTCTTGAACAGATATATGTATCTTTTAAAAACCGCACCGTTGCTATGTAAAAGTCAGTATTAACCGATTTAATAATTAACTGGTGACCTGTAGAAAGGTCTGTGTACAGGAAAATAACAGAAAGCTTAATAGGAGAATCCCACATTAAACAATGAAAAACCAGGAGTTTAAATGCTGAGGGATGAGTGTAGAATGACATGAGATGAAAGGGAGTTAAACAGGAGATCATAAGAAGCTGAATTTAGAAGATTAGCTTAAATTTCCTGATTAGAGGTTATATCTTACATCATTAAATGCTGGTGGCTTTCACGTTGTCCACTCTACTGGCTGGGGAAGTGCAAACATGGTTGTTGATAAAGCTGGTGTGCTCACAGAGGACTGCATCCAAACATATTGAGGGAAAGTTAAGTGTAGTAGAATAAGGCATATATACAAGAGGCACTACGCCATCCTTGAGGGATGGAAAGAAAATGAAAATGAAGTTTGAGATGTATATGTAGATCATCTTCCACAGACTTAACAGAACTTTTATTGAGTTAGCATCTCATCTTTTGAAAGATGTCTTCAGGACGATGTGCTTGGCCCTAAAGTTGTTGTATCTTAGATCATTTATTTAGTATTTTGCAGGAGTGTAATGTTTTGTGTGTTGTTGTCTACTTTATACAGAGCAGTATGTATGCCTGAAGCTGCAGGTTGATCATCTCCTCTGCTGCCAGCGTTCATAACCAGCTGTGACCGTAAATTTAAGCCACACATTCAGTGTCATACTTTCCATTAAGTTGCGTCATGTTGCTCTGTCCTCTGGGTTTCTTTTGATCAGCCCTGGAGAACATCTTCTCCAATCCTCATTCTTCTCCAAACCCATAGAACGACATATTTGCTGGAGACTGATCAATGTTTTCTTTTAATAAATGTCTAAACTTTATTATGACCTTTGTTATCATTGCATGATCTTGTTTTAAATGTTTCAAACTGAGCCAGTTGGATTATTTGTAGAAAACAGTAATATAAATAAGATGCATCATAATAGCTCTTATATTCCAGTTTAACAGAGGAGAGATTAATTTTGTATGATCATATAATGACTTGTTTTTGTCACCCTCCAATTAGTATCATCATCAGGAGATGCCTGGCATTGTGGTCTTTGCTTTTGCTTTACAAAGTTAAAAATGAAACCCCTTCTATAAAACCCTCCCTTCCTCTGCAAACTCAGTAACTGTTCAAAGTTTCTAACAAATAGTATCAAAAATAATGGATAAAACTTGTAGCAGAGTCACTCCTCTTGTTATTCAGTATGCGTTCATAAAGGTGGTTCTCTAATCTTCAGACACCTGCTTTTATAATGCGCAGAAAGAGCAGCTTTAGACTGATGGTTGCTTTAAAGTCCCCAGTGCAGACATGAGACGTGCTCACCCCTGTCGGTCGTGCGTGGAACTGATCCAGATCAAGAGGGGCTGGACTAGGTCCAGGTACGAGAAAGGGGGGAAAAAAAACCTGGCAGGATGATGAAGAGCGAGCTCTCCTCCTGAGAGCCTACAGTCCGCAGAAACACTGAAGCAGAGCGCAGCAGAGGAGAGGAGCTCATCAGATCGGTGCCAGACGCGCAGTTGTTTTTGTTGTGTTTTTTGTTATTTTTAAAGAACTTTTTCTGCGTTTTTTATTTAAGAGAAGAAAAACGTTAAATTAAAATAGCAACCAATGGTTTATTATTCAACGTTTGGGATATCTTTGAATTGAAGTGATACACTAAGGCGCAGGTAGGAACTATATAATTTGCTTATAATGTAAGAAAGTTTAAAGAGCACTGTCTGTAACACATCTGACTTTTAAATCTCTTTTTCTCTTTATTTAGAAACCTTGTTCGGGTGAAAGTGATTATTCCTTCTCGGCGTGGCAGTTTGAGGTGATTTCATTATTTAAAAAAACAGAAACCAAAACTTGCCAGGTCGACTTTATCTGGGAGGTTTTTGCAAACGAGCTGTCCCAGAAATGGTGGGGCACCTACATTTACAAGCGATGGATGATAGCCTGAAAGGAAAGAACCGGGAAGGGCTCCTCGACAGTCCGGATTCGGGCTTGCCCCCCAGTCCCAGTCCGCCCTTCTGCTCTCTGTCTCCGGCTCCGATCGAGACGCGCTCCGGCGGCTGCGCGACGCCTGTTGACAGCATTCCTGGATGTTACAGAAAGGAGAGCAGAGAAGGCAAACTGGTAAGAAACACCCCTCTTGATTTTTTGTGAGCTGTTTTAGATTAATATGAATATTTAGTGGCAGCAAAATTAAACGTCACAACGAATTACTTTATGATTAAAACAGGAGACAAAGTGGAAAAGTGAGAAGATTTCAGGTTTGAGCAGAAACAGATTTCAGATCAGTTCCCCCTGACACATCTGGAAGCTCTCTCCCCTCTGCCTCAGTTGCAAACCTCTGATCTTTCTCTCATTGTGGAGATTGGCCCCCATTAGGAGGCTGCAAAGGCATCAGCTGGGCTCCAGCTAAGGTCAGCCAGTTGATACTGTTGGCGCAGGGACAGGGGGCCCAGGGACTCCAAGGGGCCCCTTCTAGGTGAGATCTTTCAGCAGGATGACAGGAAGCTCCAAAGCAAAATGAGCAGAATGTGAAATGATTGTCAGCTTTGTGATTGTTCAGGCTGTTCCCCTCGTCTCTAGATAAACCCCCCAGGAGATTGCTGTTTAAACTTGTTTCAATGGGCTAATTGCTTGTTAATCAGATCTGGACCTCCCTAACCTGTTTCAAAAGGAGTCCTACATCTCCCTAACATTTGGATTCATCCATTTCACCAGAACAGCATTTCTTCCTCTTCTTCAACTTATTTAAAGAGTTGTATTTAAAGAAATAAATATCCTTCAATGTCCGTTTGTAGTTTTACACTATTTGGAAATACATCATATTTATGTACAGTGAAACTCATCCTACATTTTTTAAAGTGATTTGTTCAGGTAAAGCAGATTGAACAAGGTGCATGGCAGTTTGTCGGTTCCAGATGTTTCTCTTATTGTAATACTGGTATCCAATGCTTGTTTGGTTACTGATGTGGTGTAGAAATTGGGCCTTTTAGAGCTGGATGGATACTTGGACACAAAACATTGACTCAGACAGAGGCGAAGGCGCATCAATGGGAATCGTTTTTCCCGAAGCATCGACATGACAACTGGTTTAACACAACATGCTGAGGTTAACAGGAGACAGAGAGAGGGGTTTAATCACCACTGATTGGAGAGTTCAACCTGTGCACCATTAAGGGGGGGGGGTCTTTTTTTGCACCCAATCTCTGAATGATTTTTGCCATTTTCTCTGAAATACTATGCATGCATAATATGTGAGACGAAGGATTTTATTTAGGAGAGATCTGTGATCTACAAACCTGCAGAGATTTTTCAACTCACATTTCAAAAGATTTCCCATGATGCTCTTCCTACTGTCTAAGGAAACCTGAGAAAGAAAATAAGGTTGCACACTTTCACCTTGATTACTGCAAAGAAAAATGAGTGTTTACGAAAGGTAAAGGGACCCACTGTCACAACTATGGATGACAAACTGAATGTCTGTGGAGAATTACTTCCTTTGAATAAATGTCATAATCATGATGTTACATCAGTAGCAGGGGGAATATTTGTTGCTCATCTTTTCAGAATAAAAGAGGTTGGATCATAAAAATGATAAGGATTTGTATTAAAGCAATCAATCTCATACTGATCCATGTCTGCAGAGTCTGAAACCTGAACTAACCCACGTCCCAGTTATCAGTCAGATCCAAAGTTACCATCAGTTTATTGCCTTATGTGGAAACAAACAAGTTCTGCTTAATGAAAATCTGCTATGATTCATTTTTGAGCAACATTTGGTTTTTACTTGTTTCCCCTAAAGGCAGCTGAAGCTTTTAATTAATGACGGTATATTTAGTGCATGTTGAAGCACTTATTCTGCTGAGGACAGTCAACCGAAAATAATGACTGCATTTGATTAATTTCAACTGCAAACATTTTTCTCGTATTTGAAAGTCCTTTAATGAGACGTTCTGCTGTGTCACACGCTGCCTGGCTGATTCTGAAGGAAAACCTAATGCAGGTCACTCCTGGTTTCCTTTCACAACATGTCTGTGCAGGTAGGAGTGACTGCTAAAGGGTTCAGAGGAGAGAACAGAGTAGCTGTCTGCTGGAACACCACAGGAATACTTGAGTCTCCTGGAGCTTCAGATTAGTCCAGGTCTTCTAGAGGAACTGATCCTGTTTGCTAGTACATGATTTAGCCATTTACTGTCCTGTTTTTGTGTTGTTTTCATGTTCCAGAAGAACAATCTCCCTGCTCTATTTTTAGGGGTTTGTTAGAGCAGCAGAAAGCAGTTGCATAAGTGTTTGATGACCTCCAACTTCTAAACATGGATGAATGCTCAGACAGTCTGTCTGTTTACAAATGTTAAAGGCAAGAGGATGCAGAGAAACACATTTTCACCTTTTATTAAACGAGAATATCCGCAGCAGTCTTTAGAAGGATAAATGACGTGTGTCATCTGGTGATCTTTAAATGAGATATTCTTCACATTTTGAGTATAAAACCACACAATTTCAGACCTTTATGTTCACTTTAAATAAAATAAACAAACTGTAAGGATGGAAGAAAGAAAATGCTGTTGGAGCAAAGAAAACAGGAAAGGAAGGACATAAGGAAGACTTTACAGACAGAGGCAATGAAATAAAGGGTGAAAGCTGCAGAAATGGACAGAATTCAGGAAGTAAGAAATGCATGGAAGTAGAACAACAAGATAACACTTTGAAGAAGAAAAAAACACAAGGGGGGAAACAGGGAAATGTAAAAGGAAAGATCAGAGGACATGAGGGAAGGAGGAAGTACTCAAGTGAGGAAAGAATAAAGCCTGGAAATACAAACTATCTCCCCAAATCCTTGTTTTTCTCATCTATCCGGACCTGGAACACAATGAGATCAAATTCCAGACTTGGAGGAAACTCTGTTCTCGATTGATATCGACTGAAGAAGCAGGCGTCACATTTCATTACTGCTCCTAAATAGTTTGATGCACTTCCATCAAATCCTGTGCAAACACAGGATGTAAAGTTCGAGGCTTTGCCGTAAAGAACAGCCGGCAGCTGGAGATCTGTGTTTTGCTTGGCGCCACTCACAGCAGCCCTGCATTGTGCATTGTGTGGGCTGCTCAGCTGCGGCCTATTTCTACTGCAATCAGCTTCCAGGCGGGTTTCTGCTTTCTGCTTCGGGTTCTTGTTGGGGGGGTATGTTGAACGGAGGTGACTACCCACCTCCATTCACAAGTGTTTGCGTTGCATGTTTGGCCAGAGGCAGAGAGAAAGCCGATCACAAACTCGTACAGTCTGTTCAAGTCGTGAAAATGAGCCGCCTGTCCATTCGCTTCATTCAGGCCCAAGTGGCAAATCCAGCAGCTGTGCTGCAGTTCAAAGAGTGTGCTGTAGGTAAGACGAGCTTCCACACGGCGATCTGGTGCCGCCCTTGGCCTGCTCTTGCTCGTCTTTTCTAGTGGCATGTGTGGCTAGACCACAGCATGTGACAGCCTCCTCTGTGTGTAATCTGAGCGCAGCGCAGATTATGGTCAATCACAACTAGACACAGCAGATCTACACTTGATGGAGGGAGAAAATACTAAAGACTTCTGTCAATTTGAAAGGGTAAACTATTTTAGTGGACAAGCCAATAACATACCGTCTTTAAAGAAGACTTCCACCAGCATCTTGTTTACATCTCATATTTTTACTTCATGTTACAACCATTAATTTACTGATTTTCTATTGAGATTGGATGTGAGGTCCAAGTGCTAAATTGTAAAAAGAAAATAAATAATAATCAATAAAACCTGCAGCATATATTTGTATTCATCCCCCGTTACAGACATCCCCCTAAATAAAATCTAGTGCAACCAATTGCCTTTAGCTGCCACCTAAGTAGATAACAGTGTGGCCATGTGTGTAATTTAATCTCAGCATAGATGGAGTTGTGAACGCCTCGGAGATTTGTTGGAGAACGTTAGCAAACAAACAGCATCACGGAGGCTGGAGGAACCACAGCAGACAGAGTGAAGGTTGGGGAGACGTTATGGTGGGTTTAGAAAGCAGCAACCACATCTTTGGCATGGCTCAATCCCTCCACTCGAAAATAAAAAGAGAATGGTATAACTGCAAAAATATGGCTGCCCAGAGATCGGCTGCTCAGGTGGGAAAACTCTTTAAACAGGATAACAGTTAGTTCTCATAAAAAAGCGGGAAGAAGAAAGCCGTCACTGAAAGGAAGTCGTGAGAAAACATCTGACTAGCGGTGGAGTAGGGTGGTGGCAGCATCATGCTGTGGGGGATGGGAAGATGGAAAACAGAAACCTGTTAGAGGCTGCTTGAGATTCCACACAGCCACAGCTACAATGGAAACTGTATACTGATAAAATGGACCGTTTAAAGTCCAGAATCAGATCCAAGGGAGATTCTGTGTACAGACTTTAAAATGGATGTTAACAAACTCCTTCCTACCAGTCTGATCAAGCTTTAGCTGTTTTACAAAGAAGAATGGTCCAATATTTTACTCTCCACCTTTAAAGACCTTCAGCTCTGGTAGCACTGACGCAGGAAAACCTAATTCATACGCATCTCTCTCCTTTTAGACATTTCTTTGTAAACTGACCATTACACCCTTAGTTGTGTTGCTTGTGCTGCTTTTAAGGTGAGGAAATGTGAGAAAGTACAAGAATTCCCTCTTCTAATCCGATGAAGTGTTGAGGTTCATGCACAGTTCTGTATAAATGTGGTAAAACAGTGAAATCTGGTTAACTCATCTACTGCCTTCCTCTGTTTTGAGTAGCAGTCAGAATCTGTTGCTGTCTGTTGATTTGTAGATCATTAAATCTTAAAAATAAAAATTGCTGTCCTCCACTTATTGCCAGTGTGTGGTATCGGAGTTTCAGGTTTCTTTTCCCACGCGGCTTCAGTGAAGCTGTTAAACTGCCAGCTTTAATACTTTAGTCCACTTTAAACTTGAAGGTCTATAATTGGTTTTACACTTAACATAAACTAAGATATATAAAGACTGTCATTTCTATCTATGTTTTAAAGTCAGGACATTAATCCATCATTAAACTCATTAGAGGCAGATGGAGCAGCTGTTAAAGGAAGGCAGAGTTAAGTACGGAGGAAAATAATCTCTAAAGGAGCAGGCTAAGTGAGACGGAGCGGCGCATGGCGTCTCCTCCGCTGCTACGGTTGTTGTTTTAAACTTTAGCGTTGACCTCCCCTGCTGATCTTTGCTGTGTCACTTCTCTATCACCTCATTACCCATTTCCTTCACTCAGCCGGCCTCCAAGCAGACCTGCTTTCTTACAAACTCTCCTTCCTGCAGTGATTGGAAAGTTTTTCTTTCTCCTCTAATTTGTACTATACATTGGCCCGTTTGAAATTCTCACATCAGAACCTTAAAATATAGCGACCAGAATTTCATGACATTACATCTCAGTAGTTAAACGTTTAAATACGCAAAGATTAAAATGCCTTTAAACGAATTTAGGAAGCCCGGATGATCATGTCATGGCTTTGTATGCTAAAATTGTGAATTAAACTGAGGAAAACCTCTGAAGCTATATGAAATCATAATAAAATAATAATAAAGAAATAAACCTGGTTCATCTTTGGGTCTAATTTCTACAAAACAATGTGTGTCATATGGTCTCACCTTCATATATTTGAATAAACATGAGCTGAAATCCCACTCAGAAAGGAAGAAGTCTCATAAAAGCCTGATTAAAGTTTGTTAATGCATAAGGGGACACAATACCTATTTTTTTGGCCCATAACCTACTGTTTGATCATAACTGTATTTTGTTGTCCTTAAAATACGTTATAAACAATTTGTCCATTTGGAAGTCTATTCCAATGCAGCTTAATTTAATTCAGAAATACCTGATTAAACCCAAAAGGAAATGAAATGTGGGGGCATGGAGATGGCTGGGGGCAGGAGGGATCTCCTGTAGAGGTCTGTATTACAGAAGACCATAAAATACCTCTGACTTTACTGTATAACAGCCTGATGTAAGGGATGGTCATAGGTGTTTGTGATGCTTTTCTTATGAACAATCCTTCCTTGTACAATCATTTCAAAGGTTCTGGAGCTTGAAGAGCCCTTTTATGGTCAGACTGTTCCTGAACTTTCTACTTTATCTTTTGAGATGTTGCTTTAGTGTTTCCAGATACAGTGTTTTATATGTTGCCATCTGTTTTTTTAAAGGGTACTGTGTTTCTCCCGCTGGCAAGCTTGTCCCTTTTCCTCCAACCATAAGGGCAGTTAGGAGGAGTGGGCCAACATTACAGCAGCCATGAGAGGTTTTTGTAAGAGAACCAACCTAAAGCATTTCTCTAAAGTCAGACAGATATTTTAAAGGCAGTCCTATCTAATAAGTAGTTGGAAAAAACAAATTATTTCTGACATTAAAGAAAGTAAAACATTCCTTAACAAGGTATGACCTCATCATTCTGATTTTTCAAATCAAAACTGAAAAAAAAACATCTGTAGACCAAGAGGAAAAACAGGTTATGTATTTTTATTGTACACATAAATATTTATTTTATTTTGACATAATAACTAACATAGGTCTAGTTGTATAGAATATACATGATAATTTCATTTGGCCACTCTGCTTTTCATGTTCTGGTTTTTTACGTAAATTTGTTTGGAGTCATGGAAATCAGTTTATTCAGTAATGGTCCAACAGTAACATCAATGTATAACTCAAGGTTAACTAGGAAAATAGTTCATAGTGTTCTAATTTTCAACTCATTTTTAAAAAAAATCTTTTGGTTCTTTGAATGTTTATACAGTTTTTCATTGAGGCGTGAACCTTTACTCTTCCATCCTCTCTGTTTCCTCTGCTGACATATCTGTATTTCTTCACTATGGGACATATTTCCCTCGATTTATAAAACCCAGGTGGATTATTTAAACAGCTGCTGGCTGCAGGTTTACAACATACTCAATGTAAAAGAAGGGATTTTGATAACCAGTTGAATTAGCTTGGAGAAAAAAAGTAGTAGTCTTTCTTTCAGCAGCAGGTGGGGGACGGGCAGCACAACATAACACAGTAGTCCATATAGCTGAGGAAAACTTTTTCTCTGGGACCTGTTTGAACTTTTCAAATATATAGAAACAGCATATCAGAAAACCTGAAAGTTTTTTGTTTGTTTGTTGAACTTTTTATAACCATAGAAACACCTGTAGAGAGAGCTTCAGTGCACAATTCTCCCTCCCCTCAAACAATGAACATTTTCTGGCTCTGTCACTGCCAATGTCCTCTTTAATGTTAATGCCATTAATGTTCACACTACCGCCACCTGCTGGCAGGTTAGAGGCATTCTGTTTGTTTTTTAATCCAAATGAATTAGAAATATTTGTTTTTGAAAAACAACTAGCATTGTGTAGCCTTTGCCTAAGTGTTAGTATTATGGTCCAGCTGTTGTCATTAAAACAGCTCTCACCAGAGAGGGAGGGTGTGGGGACTTCAGGACTGTTAATCTGGGTAGTTCGGTTGTTGAACCCCTCATCAAAGCAGCATTTCTCCCTTTTTTGTTTAAAGAGTTTCTTGGATGGGCAAAACAAAAAGTTGTTTAACAGGTCATACGTGTTGCGAGATGGTTCATCTTTGTTTTTTTTCCCCTCTTTTTTAACAGCTGCCCTACCTGCTGCTGAACTGTGCAGGAACAGACCCAAAGTCTCGCATGCACCCGGTGTTCTACGGGGAAAGCATTGAAGTCAACCCCAGACCGGAGCAGGAAATCAAGTAAGTCATCATGCAGCCTTTGTGTGTAATCTCTGACCTGTTCCTAAACAGTCCCCCTCTACTTGCCAGGTGCACATCTGCGGTCAAGTACGACTCCGACAAGCATTACAGAGACCGGGTTCTGTACGCCCCGGTTCCCATGCCCACCTCCTTCAGCGAAACGGTGGTGGCCGTGCAGAACTGCACTTGGAGAAGCTACAAGACGCAGGTTTATCTGGAGCCCAGGCAGAAGCCCGTCAGCTACCAAAGCACCACCATCATCTACCCCAAACACGCCAAGAACACTTACCGCACCACCCTCAACTACAACCCCACAGGCTCCCGCCGCTGGTTCGTGTCCACGGTGCAGCTGGAGTCCAGCGAGGATACGAGCCCCTGCGTCGTCTACACAGAGGACCTGTAGGGCCCCAGGAAAGGGCCTGCTTCAAAGGACTCATTTTGAATTCTACTTTTTCTTTTCTTTTGTCTTTTTCTGACCATAAGGAATTTGAAAAGATCCTCACTGAACGGGAAATACCTGGAGCCGTTGCCTGGAGCTTTAAAACTGCACTCTTCAAACTCTGGGAACCAGTCAGATTATTTTGATTTCCTACTGTTTCAGTATCGAATGGGGCCCTCGGCGCTCTGCAGCTGCACTTCAGTGGTTAATGTCTTATTTAATGCAGGAGCTAGCGAGCTGGGGGCCTGGACCCTTAGTGACGGTAATGTTCAGATTCCTGGGGCCTGTATATAGAGGAAAACAAACAAATCGACACGTGTTGTGGATTTTACCCACCCACACCAATGCAAAGTGTTCAGAATATGGCTCTATTGCACTTGTTTTCTACATGTCGCAGTTCCCTCAGAGGAGCTGGCGTAGCGGTGGGGAATTTCTGTGCTGCCTCTGAAAAGTGGACCAAAAATAGTTTATTTTCTTTGAGTAACTTCATACACTCAGGCTGAAAGCTCCAAAGTGACTCTGAAAAGCAGAGAGCACAAAGTGTTCATTTGAAACTATGACGGATATCATCAATTTAGCTAACCAGTTTAAATTAAACAGTTCAAACCAGATTCTGTTTTGTCGGTCTATAAGTAGTGCTGAAGAGCAGGGAGATGAAATAGAGACATGTTTCAGACAGAGAAATAAGGTTGACTTAGTTTTATTTATTAAAATGTAGCAACTGATATTATTGAGGACTGTGTAGCTGTAAGAGTATATTGCCTCTACTTAGAAGAGAATGGAGGTAAAGCCTTTAAGAAAACTAAGAGTCAACGTTTAGCTTAACAGTTCTCAGTAAGAACACTTTTCTAACCCGTATTTGACATTAAATCATTGAGTTAACTGGCCTAATAAAAAACTGAAAACAACACGCAAACTTCTGTCAGATTTAGCCCCAGATGCTAAAGCTAACAGCTAGTCAGAGAGCAGCCAAGGACAAAGTTAATATCTACCATTTTTAACATCTCACAAACGTTGATGCAAATGCTATTTGTCTCCTTATTTACACACATATTTGCTCACAAGAATTCAAGGCTGGTGGCAGTGTTTTTTCTCTGATTTTGTATCATACAATTTTTCTGACCAGAACATATTTCATGAAGAGCATATTTTTCATACAGGAAGATTATTGTGGGCGGACCGTCTCCAACAAGCCTTTAATATCCTCCCAGTGCAAACAGAAAACATAGCTGTTCGTATAAGCTCTTAAGAACAAACTGATCTTAAATTACACTAAATATAGACACCAGGAGAATTTAGCGCAAGTAAGAGAAATGGTCATAAACTTTTGGCCGAACCTCACATTAAAAATCCAAACTTATTGCTTCATTCCTGTTCGATACAAGGTTTATAAACAACCAACATTCTCTGCGTTCTCTTCAGGATTTAAAAACTTTACAGTTTGTCAGTTTAATACCTATTTGCTGCTCTAGATTAGAAAATAGCAGCTACTTGGAAAATGTTGTTCATCCATAAAAACTTCCTAATTTAGTTTGTAAAATAAATGTTAACTAGATATTTCCAAAAGCAAAATGAACTGGTTTATCTAAAACATTTAGTAAACCTTATTTGTGTTCAGTGAATGAATCAGCTTCCACCTGTTGTCTAAAGCAACCAGAGATTTCCCTTGTGAAGAAATAAGTTTTTCCCGTTGTTTTCATGAGTCTCTGTCGTCTATTAGAAATATTCATGTTGCTGAAAAGGAGAACTATTCAGACTTTACCTCAAATTTTCCAAAGTATTGTGGTTCAAATACAAATTCCTCCTTTCATTTGAGGTTTAAAGTTTGTCTTTTCTTCTGTTTTTAAGCCTTATTGTTTGACGTAGACATGGGCCTGTTTAAGACATTTTTTTAAATATAGTTTTTAAAGTAGTGTCATACCAATCAGGCTGTTCCAGGTTCTTTTAGTTAGATCTCATGGTAATTGCTAAAGGTACCAGAAATGGTCGGTTTGGATGAAAGGAGGATATTGTACTTTTATTCAACTTTCAGTTGATAATAAGAAACAAGATCATGGTAAATATTTAGCATTAAAATTGCTGTTAGTGTGGCAACGAAATGGCTTTTTTTACTCCAAGTTCTCTGTGTGAGAATCTCATAGAGGCCCATGCCTAGTTTAAAGTAGCCTCCGGCTCAGCGTGGAGGTGGACTAACAGGAGGATATGACACTGAGGCAGTGACTAAGACAGGTGATACTGAGGGGAGAGAAGTAAGTGCAGATAGAAACAGCAAAGAAAGAAGAGGAGAGACGGGGAACAGGTTCTCGAGGTTTTATTTTTCTACAGAACCAGAAGCTCTAGAGAGAACGATGGATCTAGTTATGTGTCGACAGTCTGTGAGACGTTTGGGTTCAGATGGCGGAAGGCTGACAGATCCTAAATTTAATAACATGGTGGTTTTATGTGTGATACTTTCATTTTTTTGTCTTTTAACACTTGACATAACATTTGATACTGTAAAATATTGTCCAATTGTATATGTGGCATTGAGGCACTTCATAATTCTCTTTATATTTTTGTACATCAATTATTGTTCCAGTTCTGATGAGAGGTATTATTTAAAAAAAGACATATAACCTAAATGAATAAAAGATAAATGAATTACCAAACTGTCTTAAGTTTTTGTTTCTTTTCTGTCAGTTTAAAAAAAACAGATTTGAGTTCTTTCCTTCTGTACGGTTCATCATATCAGGGTGTTTTAAAGCAGAGCAGGGTTACTTTCTGACTCATCAAATAAAACAATCAGGTATATTCATGCAGAGAAATAATTACATTTTTATAATGTGTTTTAGCTCTAAGAATATTTCTCAGTGCTAAACTTTCCAAATTTTGAGACCTCCACATCTTCAATTCCTCAAAACATAACGTCTTTATATCAAGGTGCCAGTTGTTTGTTCTGAGGCATAAAAATCCGACTGAACAGGAGCTTCTGCAGTGAAGCTTTGGTGCAGTTTTGTATCTGTGTGTAAAGATTTTCTCCTCAGCAGATCATGAGTCTTCATCCAGAGATGAGTAGGAAAGAGGTGCCCCCTGGTGGAGAGTCTATGAACAGCGCAGACCATATCTAAATGACATGGTTGGATTGTGGTTCAGCAAGTAAAAAAAAATAAAACCTTAAAACAGTATTTATATTTCATGATGCGCTTTATTTAATTTTAAATGACTTTCAAAGAAAAGTGGATCGATAAAATGCATCCTTTTTTGTAGTTTTTACTTATTTTATATGTAATCTTTTATCTACTATCTACCGTTAAACAATATGTACTTTATATCTTTCAATTTATGTCAGTCTATCACATAAGTCAATATAATACGCCAAGGATCGTGATTACATTGTGACAGAACTTGGGAGTGGCTTTTAATTTATTTTTTCAAGCAGGGCACTCTAAATCACATCTTTAATATTTGGTTAAAAAAATATCCAAACATTCAACCAAAAGTCAACAAAAGAAATCCCAAAAAAACAAAAGAAGACCAAACGTAATATGGAGGCAAAGGAAAATGCAAACCTCCACTTTAGGAATACATCAACTAAATAAATACTGATAAATTGTTCAGTTTTAGGTGTTTCTCTGATTGAGGAGTCTAGAACATATTTGTTTTTCCCTTTGTTTCCTGCGATATACCAGATGCTCTGGCTGCACATGGACATGCTGAGAAGCTGAATGTGGGTCTAACAGCAGGACAGACTGACCCGTTTTCTAAAGATTGGCTTATAATTATCTAATTATTTGGAGGCACTCAAAGTCTAAATAGGATAGCTGGATGAAAAAGGAGGAAGCTGTGAGCCTGAGGATAGGATTTTAATTTAAGAACAGAGAGGAAATGCTGTGGAAACACTGAGGCAACATCTCAAGAAATCAGTTCAAAATGGGAGCAAACGTCTTCAACAAATTTGCATTAGGAGTTTTAGATAAGTTTGTAAACCTGAATGGTTTGACTGATTTAGTGCCAGTACTAAAAATAAAGTCACGCTGTTTTGTGTTCAAACATCTGATCTGATGCTCTGAACTTTAAGTTTTCCTGCTCATGTCCAGAAACCTAAATGCATTGAACTGCATCATTAGATTGGCTGAGCCTCCATCTAATAGGGGTGTATCTAATAAAGTGGCCAGTTAAGGCATAAGCCAAAGCTTTAGAAAACTCAACAGATGCCAAAGTCTAATGTTTGCAGCATTTTTGAAAACGTTTAAAGTAAATTAATAAAAGCAGCCTTAATCTTTACTGTTCATCCTTTAACTTCCCCAACAAACCAAATCGAGCCTTAAAGGCTCTTTGAAGCGAGGCAGTGGCTGTATGACCCATCAGAACAGACTAATGCATTTTCCAGCCCTGTGGGGCTTTTTAAAGGAGCAGAACTTCTCAGGTTTATTCTTTCACCAGAGCCGCAATTAAGGTCAAACCAGACTATTTTAGTAAGACGCAAAAATGTCGCTTTATTTATTTCATGTCTAGGATACTAATGCATTATGTGGTATAGGATGAAAAAAAAGAGAAGAAAGTTTATCCAAAACAGTGACTCCTGGGAAATTTCTAAAATATATTTATCCAAATTAAATATTGCATCTTCTAAAAGCTTGAACTCTTCTTGAACTCCGGAATCTGTCTCACTTCTAAGAAAACTTGAGGGGAAAAAATAGTTACAAAAAGAAAAAAGCTTTAAGCTAATGGCTTATAAACAGCTGCCCTGATAACACATTTTTTCTTAATGATGTGTATTGAAAAAAAGTAGTCTTTTTTTTTTTACTTGCTTTAAAAATGTTCTCAGATATTCTATTACAGCACCCTCTGTTGGAAAATTAGTAGATTTACTCCAAAGCTCAGTATGTTTGAAGGAAAATGAGGCAAATCGGGGGTGAGAATTATGACCAGAACCAAGGGAAGCGACTCTGACACCATGAATGGCAATAAGCTTTTTATTTAAACATTAAGGCAGTGTCTTTTTTTGTGTGTGTTTTTCATTTTTACACTGCTATCCACAAAGCTTGCTGGTGGGCATGTAGAATTTAACCATGTGAATATTTCTTTTCATAATACCACCCTTGAAGCAAGCCACATAAATATTTACATCTCTTCAATTGTATATACAATCCTTGATATTATACAGTGGGTTATAATAAAAAAAAGAAGAAATATGCACAAAATGGCTGGACAATGTAATGTTTGTCAATTATCTCCCCCTCCCGTGATTGGACAGTCCAGGGGACGCATCGGCATTCGACGCGTCCTTTTAGGTTTTAATGATTCATTTTATTTCGGAGAAAACAAATGTGCAAAAAAAAAAAAAAAACAAAAAAACAAAAGTAAGAATAAACAATATGAATGCATGCTTGTTAAAAAGTATTTTCAGTGTACTTTTAGAAACAAGTTAGTCATTTTTTTCAGGGAACAGCTGGATACATCTTTGCCTGTTTTGACATGTCAGCAGCAGTGGCGGCGGCGCTGAGACCCACACAGAGGGGCCGTCCTGTTTCTGCCTCTGCTGGTCTGACTGGGAGAAGCTAAAGCAGGCGAGGCGGCTGGATGCCTCGCCTCCGACAACCAGGACGGGTAGAGGAGGTAGTCCTTTAACAGTCGGGTCTGCGCAGTGATGAGACGAGCTAAAGACGCAGGGGGGGGGGAGTCTTCCCAAACGTCTGGCATGAGGCTGCACAGAAATACTGCATGAAAATGTGAGTCTAATTAAGCAGAACGTTTGTCCTCTCAGCTTCCTCTGACTCATACAGACAAAGGAGGTGTAATGAAGTACACTTAAAGTAGTTTACGCTGCATGTTTTAAAGTTTAAAAAAAATCTAGTGGAGGTCCATGGAAGCAGTGCAGAAGAAGTAAAAACCGTTAAAAGCTAAGGCAGTGACAGATTTGGAAGGGGGGGGCGGGGGAGTAAATATATGTAAAAGATAACTAGATGTTTGATTTTTAATTCCCCGTTTAGACGACACTGAACCCTTAAAAAGCAGTCGGGGTAGAAAAAAAAAAAAAAAGAAAACACAAAAACAACAACTTGTGCGTCAATTAACTTCAGCTCTATAATTTTTTAAAATAAATGGCACTTAAACACTAAGAATATCTCTTAACTGTACAAAATCTGCCGGGACGAGGAGATGAATCCACACACCTCCACGGGGCAGTAAAAGCTCCTGGATGGGACTCCAGCAGATCAGAGCTGGGGGGGTGGTGTCATAAAAAGATGGCTTTTTTTTTCTTCTTTTTTAAAATCACCTCCTTAATGCAAGGGAGCTCCAAATTTGCAGCTTTAAAGGTCGATCTGCAACCAGCAGCTTAGGGTTTCCACTCCGACGTGATTGTCGCTGCGAGTGGAACAGGGTTAACAAAAAGCAGCCAGACGCCTCCGCGGTGGGACTTCTGCCTCTTCCGAGAAATGCCACCATGATCAGCTCAACAACTAAGTGCTTTATATGCAAAGAACTGTTCCAGCAAACACAGACATGGTTAATATTAAAAAAAGAAAGTGTCTCTTCCTCAGTGCCATCCATCCATCTGGCAGATCCTCACAGGCTCCATCAGATTCTCCTTGAAACACCAAACCGCTCCTTTACCCTGTAAACCTCTGATATGATCCCACCCCTGCCTCTCCATCCCATCCTCCTACATCTTTGCAGAAAACAGACAACAAATGACACCATCAAAAGTTTCACCACCAAAATGTACTAAAAGTTTCAGCTCACAAAAAAAAAAAACAGAACAAAAAACACAGGACTGGACTGAGTTCCAGAGAGACAAACTAAAGAACAAAAACCAAAAAAAACCAAGATGCTGATTCTTCTTCTGTGTTCTTGTAGTGGTAAGCGGCCCACCGGCACACGGAGTTCACTGAGTAACAAACACGGAGGAGCCTGCGTCCAACGCGCTCGTTAGAGCAGCCGTTCCCTCTGCAGAGGTGTGAGCAGATAACAGCAAACACGCCAAACGCACGGCTCCATGCGTCTGTACTGATAAGGCCAGTGAGGAACAGTAGTAAAGTAAAAAAAACAACAAGTGATTTGTCCTTCAGCGTAGTCCTGGAGTGAATGCATAACATGTAGGTGGGTACTGACACGGAGCCACAGAGTTCCCCTTTTTACAGTCCTCATCATCCATGGGGGGGGCTTCTTTTATGGCCGATAGAGGGAGGGTGGAGGGGAGGCAGGGCTGTCCTCTCTGTGTGCGGAGCTGCGTTGCGTTTCTGGTCACTCGCTGTCAGACAGGGTTTCATACTTAGAAGAAAGCAGAGGCTTAGGCTCCTCCTCCCAGGAGCGGCCCTGCCCGGGTCCCGGGCCGCCCTGCTGGCCGGAGGAAGGGGAATGGGCTGGAACGGTCCCGCTGGGGAAACGCATGATCAGCGGGCTGCACGGATAGGTCGAACCTGCAGGAGGTAAAGAAGGGACATATTTACAAAGACGTCATGCAGCTTGTGAAGCATTAGCTTGCATTACTTTACATTTTTAAACTGTCACCGTTAAAACAGCCATGAATAATAAAACTGGAGTCTGCTTTGCATCCCTTACAGAATATAAACAAATCATCTCTATCATTCTGTTTCCATCATGGTTCATGAAGGAAAAGAGGCTATAAAAATGGTCAAACCGAGCCACCCTGCTGCCATCCAGCCTTCCTGGTATCAACTCAAAGTGCTGCTCTCTCTCGCTCTCATACGGCTCAACATGTTTAAAAGGGGACCTGAGAGCAGTGATGCTGAAAACAGATCATGCCTTCGTCACTCGGTGTCCTTCTCAGTTACTGGACTCAATGGAGGAAAGCTTACAGCATCCAACCATGTGGCTGCAAGCCGGCATATTTCAGAAACTGTTGAACAAAGCTGTGATGTTTCTGATTGGCAGCCATGAATCATGATGTTTATACTTGCTGCTCTGCATAGAGAGGGCTGCTTTCTGCTTCAAACAGAAACTCAAAGCCTTCATGTTTCATCTGCGTATTCAATATTGATCAGTCTGTGTCTCCACCTGCAGATAAAGGCCGGTCCTCCCACATGCGGTTGGTAAGAGGGGTCCGTCGGTTACAGTCTCCCTCGGAGTGAACAGACGACACAGACGAAGGCCTCTCGCTGCCGGACAGACCCGGTCCCGGGGACTTGGCCTTACGTCCGTTGGAGCGCCCGCCGCTCTTAGAGGACTTTGAACCGCCTGCAAACACAGGAGGAGAGAAGCCGATGAAAAAAGACTGGAGTCCAAACGTCTCAGAGCTGCATGTGTGGATAAAAGGTTTAAAGTCGAGGAGAAGCATGTTATTATTTTTATCATTCAAGGAAAAAGGGAAACTTGTTTAATGTTTCAAAACAGATACATTTCTAGTTTGATGTTTATGACTTAAATCAAAGGAGAACCAGAATAAGTCAGATTCTCCAAACTCCTTTTCCTGGAGACCATAAGAAGAAAAGGATTCTGAACACAAACGTCGTCCTGCTAACAACCATGTCTCTGTGCTTTGCATGCACTCAGCGCTCAGTCAGGTCTCCTGCTGCATCAGAGCAGCGAGGCGTGAAGGTGATCTGCTCTGGTTTAGGACGCCGACGCTGCTTTAATAGATCCCTTCATGCATCGTCCTGACAACCCTGCAGACTGTCTGTGGGCTTGTTCTGTCCAGTTAAGGACAGCTGTCATTAAACATGATATTAGAACCTTTGACAGCAAATAAAATCAGAATCTCTACAAAGTCTGTGAGGAAAGGGAAGCAAACCGACTCTAGACACTTTGTTCTTCCTCCCATCTCTGGGACCCTTATTTCCAAATATAAAGCAAACTTCAGACGGCTGAGCAACAGTCCAGGTTTGCTCCTTCTTATTTTAAACACTGTGTTCAGGTGAAGGAGTAGTTTAACCACAGAATATGCAGCCCTAAGCTTTAGAGGCTCCTCTCAACTCTTTAACTGGTTTTGCATCACAGGCTTTCCCCTGCATCGACTTTCTACATGTTTTCCTTCCACTCAACTTCTCAATAAAATAGTTTGAGAACTTTGGTGTTTTATGTCTCATCCTTCAAGCTGCAAGCTACATTAATGGCTTTGTTTGAAATCAATCTTTACAATAATAATTAAACTGAATTACTGAAAATATCAGGATTTTTTGGACAAAACTCTAATTTTAAGGAATTGATCTGTAAACTAAAGGACAGTGAGGATTGGATGAAGTCCTGATTAAGGAGAATAAAATAGTAGTTAGATGGAAACAAAGACAGATTCTATGAAGCATTAAATAGGTTAGAGCAGGTTAGAGCAGTGGAGAAGCGTCACCTTGTGAGAATGAGTCTTCAGCCCGTCCGTCTGCAGACACGGTGGAACCTGCTGGGTTAGCGGCGCTGGACGCCGAGCGCTCCTCAGACGACTCGTCGTACTTTCCCATTAAGGCCTTCCTGATTATGGCCTCCAGACCTATGGAGTTACCGGATGCCTCTGGAGCCGGGTGGCTGCGCACGCTCACAGGTCCTTTAAGGTGAAGGATAAAAGTGGTCCGAAGCGTTTTTGTTAAATCAGAGGCCAATCTGCAGCATTTGGGAACTAAAGGATTATCAGTCAGCTTCCTCACGTATTCAGCTCTTCCTACAGAGCAGCTTACCTGCAGTCGTAGATGCCGGCATGTTGAAGATCTCAGTTCCTGGCTGACCGGCATCTAAAATCATCAGGAGAGAAACCAGAGGTCAGTTCGTTCTGGTCGTATGGATTTGCTCCTTCGTATCCTGAGGCCAGACTTACTGAATTCGGGCTCGTTTCCATCCCCTGTCCTCTTCTTGATCATCTCCTGCTTCTTAGACTTCACGATAGCCGACGTGCTTTCTGTCAGCTTGCTGAAGAAAGCCGGAGCCTGAGACGGGTTGGGAGGAGAGCGGGAGGCCAGTCTGTGGGGGGGGAGAACAAAGATGGAGTCAAGATCACAGCAAACTAATCCAAGTTTATCCAACTCAGTTTTACTTGTTAAAAAGTGGGCATCCTGTTAGCTTTGGGCCTTTTTGCTCCAGAGTAAAGAGGCTGTAAAAAGCAACAGCTTGTTGTTTTACTGGCTGCTTTTTACAAAACGGTCTCTAATGCTCCAACCAGCAGCTTACTGGGAAACAGCCAGCAAGCCCAGTGAAAGGCAGCAATGAAACCCGCAGGCTAAACTGAAGCTAAAAATCAAATCCTTTTTCCATTAAGTGAAGCCAACACACTGAGAGCAAATAAAACAAACTGGTAACAGAGCTGCACAAATGTATTATTATTGCAACCTTAAATATTTGGACAATTTGCTGCTTAATGCAGCTTAAACTGCTTAATAATGCCAAGAGATAGATGGGTAGTTAAACAACTTTCAGCGAACTCATTTGGTTCTAAAACAAGAAAAAAGGCTTGAAGCTAATTTTTCTACAGAACATTGATACTGAGATGGAAATATTACATTTTATTTCCCACTATCTGAACCCAAGCAGGGAGACGTTTAAACAGTTTCATTATTTGCTTAATAAGTGGAAGCTTTTTCTGACAGAAGACGCCTCAAAAATCACATTCAACATCAGTGAGGGGTTTAAAAATGATTCAGGATGAGCAGATTTACTGAGGAAGGAAGCTGCGTTTAACACGTCACCTTAAGCCTCCTCTGTGGTTCAGTCCGGATCCAGAAAAGACGGAAGCTTTGAGCAGATAACGGGAGAGCTGAGAGGAACACATCTACTGCCGGGTTTCTGTTGTGAATGCTTATAACATCTCAGGGTTCAGGTCAGGTCTGCTATTTCTGTAATGCTAGTCACCTCTATGTAATTACTGAGTCATTATTGCACCATCAAACGCTGTGGGATGTTGTTTCAGCTCCAAATATGAATAATTAATGACTGCTCACAGTAGAAAGGCTTGAAAAATAACATATTTGAATGTTTTCTTACGTCTTAAATCTAAAGGATGGATTATAAACACCTAGAATCTGTATGAGAAGGTTGAAGCTTGACTTCAAATCTATTCACAGAAGAATCCTGCAGCGTGAGTTTCATGTGTTTGACCGCCTGAACTATGGAATGAATGTTGGTCCATTATTGCTGCAAGCAAAGAACAATTTTCTAAATGGAACAAAATCTTTAAGAGAAATAAATCTTGAAAATAAAAAAAAAAAAAACACCTGGTAAATACATGTATAATTCAAAGTTAAATAAAATCTAAGAAAACAGCAAAATTCCTCTTCATACCGTTTTCATTCAAACTATTTTTTTTCAGATTTGATTTACAGAACATGCTCTTTGCTTAAGGCAATAATGAACCAAAATTCACTCCCTACTTAAAACAGGCGTAAAAAACACTTTAAAACGGGTAAAAGCTGCATTGGATGAAACGCCAGGACATCTCTGAGCGACCGTTCTCCTGACATTCACAGATCACTCACCCTTGATCCCCCTGCTCCGTGGGGTAGGAAGCCCCTCCCTGGGCGTCAGGCTCAGAGCTGGTTCCAGGGGGAGACACCGGTTCAATGCCGTCATTAGAAACGGGTGAAGCCTTTTGCTGTGGAGGGGATCTAGAAACAAACATGATGGCGTTATTATTAAACACATTGTTTTTCTGTGTTTAAACATCAGCAGCTGTTTGCAAAGTCGGGCCCACGTTTCCTACCTGTCTCTGTTACAGTCCCCACTGAAACCCTCTGAATAGCGGGACCCCTGAAGAGACTCCTGGCAAGTGGGCGGAGGCTGGGAGGCACTGGGTGGACGGCTCAGGTCCAGAAGAGAAGAGCCAAGGTAGCTTTGCTGCTGCTGCTGGCTCTGCCTGGTGTAGTCTTTAACTATCACCTCCTGTACATAAACAAACACTTTCAGACATCCAAATGGTCACCCTGACAACATTGTCTTTTGCTCAGAGTTGTCAGGATTGACTTACGCTGATGTGCTGTTCTAAGGTGATCACCCTTTGGCTGCCTTTCACACATGGGGAGGGGGGCTGTTGGCCTGGAGAGAGTCTCTCCTCTGAAGGCGGTCGATAGAGACCTTGTGGCGCACCTGAGGAACAAATCACACACACACAGACACGTGCAGTCAAAGCAGAGCTAGCTCAGATTCAGTCCTTTAAAGCAAACAATGATAAATATACCAAAGATGATAAACAGATTAGGATAGCATCTCTGTGACGAGGAGTATCAAAAATAATAAAATATATAAAAACAAATATGGGATTATTTAGGATGGAAATGGATGAATTGAAAACAGATGGATAAATTAATAGATCAATAACTGGATGGATGCAAATATAAAATGGAACAAACTCAACTTACAAAGAATAAAGGTTTTAATTTGTTTTAAGGCTGAGCTTCATGAATCAAAGTTTTTTTAAGACTTTTATTTACCTCTGAACCATGTTTATGAACAAACCAGGGCTGCACAATTAACTGCATTTACACTAAAACCGTGATTCAACAAAGTGCAATTTTTAAACCGCAGAGGCATTCAGTTTTGGTCACATTACATTAAAGAGTGTAAGAATCAGACTTTCTCACTCCAGTCCTTTAGGTGGCAGCAACACGCTTAAAGTGTGTTTGCTGCCCCAGAAGGAAGGAGAGAGCTGCAGCTATCAGGCACATCCACGTGTGTAGAAGGAAACGTCTCTGTTTTAGACTAGAGATGCACTGATACAAAATTTAAATCAAGACCAATTCCAATACTGAACCTCAAACTAACTTAAAGTTGCTCTCTGATATATAAATGTGAACATTGATGCATTTTTTGCAATGACTGAGTTAATAACAGCCTCCTAATGATGAGAGCATCAAAGTAAGCAGAGCTCCTGCTGGAGCAGTGTTGGGTTATGCAGATTACCAAATGAAATATCAGAATCTTATTGGCAGTAAAAACAGTGGATCAGTGCATCCCTATTTTCCACACAACAGTAACAGTAAAGTCCTACAATAATTGATCGGTCAGTGAGATGAAAATGAAAAAACCCTGGAGTGAAATATCCAAATGCATAAACTCTCTAAAAAAAAGAAACATTTTTGCAATTTTGTCAAAATCCTTCAGCCCTCTTTGAACCAAGAATCAAAGTTTGTAAGGTGTGGTCATAAAGGAGACGAAGGCATCTGAGGAGAACTTACAAAAACAGCCTAGATTTACGTTTCTAAACTTGATCATCATCTGGTGATATGATGGAATCACACTGCACACAAATGGAGATGATGTAGGGTCTAGGACAGGCTTCCTTAATTCCGGTCCTCGAGGGCCGCTGTCCTGCACCTTTCAGATGTGTCTCTGCTTTAACACACCTGAGTCAAATAATCCGGTCATTAGCAGGACTCTGGAGAACTTGGCTGCAAACTGAGGAGATGATTTAACAATAATGTTCAGGTGTGGAAGTAGAGATGCATCTAAAATGTGCAGGAAAACGGACCTCAAGGGCCAGATTTGAGGATGGCTGGTCTAGGAGGACAGAGACGGTAAAATCTGGTTAAGAAGCTTTGGTCATACCGAGTGATCGCATGTCTTGTTCCTGAACGGCCATCGCTTTGCTTTGAGTCTTTTCTCTGCTAGGAGCGGTGCTTTCTTCTCGACCAGCTGGGTTATCTGACTGGGAAGGCAGCAGATGCTGGGGACGGACCGAGGCCGGGGGGTAAGAACCGGGGTACATTCCTCCTGGGCTCGGACTGCAAAGCTTAGGCTCAGATTTACTGGCGGTCGCGTGCTGGTCCTGCAGGTGTTTCTGCAGACTTCCCCTGGATTTGCTTCCATCACGATTCTGCTCTTTGGCTACATTGGAGTCCATGGCAGATGGGTAGGCGTCAGGGGGCACACCTGTTTTTTGGAAGCCGTGAAAACCTTGGTAGCGAGATGAGGGCAGGGGCCTGGTAGAACAAATAGCACAATAAATATAAAAAGCAACAAACAAAATGACTTTTTTTACTGCAAAAACTGAAGTAGAAATAATAAGCATTCATAAAATCCAGTTTACCGTAACACTGATGAGTGCTCGCTGACGGACAGACTTTTGCCACCAGTGTTGTGCAGCACGCTTGGCCTCTGCTGCACGTTCTCCTGGGTACGAGGAGACACCGGGGAGTGCTGGTGGCTGTATGGCTGCGATGCAGGTCTGCCACTGCTGCTGTTGCTGGACAAGCTGTGTTCTGTACCTGAGAAACACAGAATCAAGAGGCTATGGAAACCAGGTGATCTCTCTGCAAATCAAGCACTAATACCACTTTGACTTATTCCAAGTTTGTCATGTTATAACCACAGACCTCTATGTTTGAGCTGATCAACTCAGTGAAAATCCAATGAGATCCAATCTAATGGTTAATCCATATTTTATGTTGTCTCATTCTCAGAGACCCACAATTTACAGGAACATTAAGATGGAACAGTGGCGTCAGTATTCTGCTGTTCGGATGCTTTTTGGAGTTGATGAGTCGGCAGTTTGCAGCCAAATACAGGCTGATATTGGAGAAAACCTGTCTGAAGTGATAAAAGTCTTAAAAAATAGGGTGTTGGTTTGATAACAATGGGGCGGTTAGAAACGAGTGTTTTCGTGTGTTTCAATGACCCCGTTCAGACCTGAGGAGAATCTGTGGCACAACAGAATGATTGATGCTTTGGTGTTGTGGAAAAAAGTATGATGCATCCAGTGAAATAAAGGAGATTGATGGATATTCACTCAGTCAGCCTTTATTTCTTTACAAAGAAAGAGGACAAGACAGAAATCATAGCATGATGTTATGAGAAGAATAGTTTTGATCACCCAAACACTCCCTAATAGGATAATCAGCTTCTCTCCCTTAGCCTTGCAGCTCTGAGCCCTGGATGAAGGCTTTTATAAGGAATTAAATGTAAAATCAGCCTCATAAAGCAATATACGTAAAAGGCAATTCATAGGAGATTGATTTTTCTTAGAACAGAGGTCTCAAGATGAGCAAACCTGAGGGAGATATTTCCCAAAAGACTGAACATTGATCAGAGCTGAATATAAAGCTAAAAATCATTTGACCACCTTTGATTTTAAATGCATTATATGCAGAGTATTATTGTTAGGTTTTTATCAGGGAAATTTATGTTGATCTGTTCCATTAAACCTTAATAAAACCCATTTGTGATTATGACCAACAAAACACAAAGTTATTTTTCATACCTGGTCGCCAGATAGGAGCGTGCTCCACATTTCCCAAAGATCCTCCCCTGTCTCTGTCTCGCTCTCTTTCCCTGTCCCTCTCCCGTTCTCTGTCCCTTTCCCGATCTCTCTCCCGTTCCCGGTTTTCACGCTCTCGTTCTCGCTCTCTGTCCCGTTCACGGTCTCTTTCCCGCTCGCGCTCTGCAGAAGATGCACTCTGCATTTTTCCCATGTGTGAAGATCCAACTGGACAGAAAGGAAAAGAAACAATCTAATGTTAAACATTTATTAAGTGAGCTGCTTGCTCCTGGACCTGTTGCCCCGGCAACATGATCTCAGATAAGCAGGAGATAATGGATGGAGACGGCGGTATTAAAATGAATGGGTACCAGGGGAGATGGGCGAGGTGTAATTCCTGCCATGGTATCCGGCGGTTGATCCAGGGATGTAGGTAATGCGATCCATTGGGGGGCCGGCCGTCCCTGGAGACGGAGGTACCAGAACCGGCAAGTGTGGCACCTGAGAAAGGTCAATGCCTGGGAACAGAAGAAAAAGAGAACTTGAGTGAAACAATAAACTTTATTTAGTTCTTTTATAAATATAATAATCTAGCAGGATTATTTCTTTATAGGAAAATTTTGTAAGGAAAGAAGAGTGAAGCATTTCTTTCACCAAAAAATATTTGTAGTTTTTGTTGATTGAAAGACATCAGTGCTAATAGGAAAACTGACCTAAAAATTAGTAAAACATCTCTCAACTATTATTCCCCCTTAATTTAAGCAGCTGAATGAGATGATCTGAAAGCAGTTGTTTGTTTTCATAAAAAAAATATATATATATTTTAGAGAAGTTGTCTTTCTTGTTTTAAAAATTCCATCATCTAACAAGACAAAATACACTTAAAAAAATGACACTTGTAATAAATGCTTATATTTCATTTTTTGCATTGTATATTCTGACCTTATGAACTTAGTTGAGCATCTATAAAGCAACAACACTACAGCTGTGCAACAATCTCAGAGCCACAACAGGTCTAAAACTGCTGTTTGACATTCATTAACTAGTTAAGATGATTTGTAAGGACAGACTATTTATCCATAGAGAAAACTGGACCTTTCTGTAGTCTGATGACTAATTCTACAAAACCTGCCCTTCTATGGTTCACCAAAGTAAAATAAATGAGCAAACAATCACTATACAGTAGATTGTTGTGGCCAACAGGCTGTTCTGTGATTTTTAGGTGTAAACAAGGCAGGAAAAAAACAGACAAAGCTCATAGCTGAATATTACAAGAAATGAAAAATAGTTGGATTATGAATTATTCTAATCAATGCTAAAAACATTACTTCATTACTGTAGCTGCACATTACATGAGACCATTTCCCCAATTGGACATTATTATGATAACAGGTGTTAAATGGTTTATCCAGGATGATGAATACTGTAATAATTGTTCAAAAGTAGAGATTGTAACAGATAAGCTCTGTTTCACAACAAAAAGTCATGTGGGAAAGACCTGAACTCAGAGTAACACACGACAACTACAATCAACTACTAATCCATAATTATAAAAAGAATTATTGCCTCTGACTGAGGAGAAATGCTGTTTAAGTGTTTCTTACATGTATGAATAACTGGAACAATCTGTCACCAGCTGAATTATAGAGGAGTCATAGAAACAGAGGAAGCAGAGCTGCTATTAGCCTGCTTGTTCTCCAACCCATTACAAAGATCCTGAGCAGAAACAAGATGCACCATTACTGAAGATTATTTTGTAGCTGTAATCATGTTGACATTATAAAGCTGTTTGACCGTTAGCTACTAGTGGCGCTAGACTCGTAACTTTCAGGTTTAGCACCGCTGTTAACTGAGGTATTTTTAGTTTGAGGTTGTGGTCCAACTGTTTTATGGATGTTTTGACTGTTTATTTGCTTTTATTTTTCTTCTATTGTCTATTTCATGTAAACCACTTTGAATTGTCCATGTACTGAATTGTTTGATACAAATAAACTTGTCTTGCATCTGAAAGCAGCAAGCAGCTGTACTGTTGCCAAACAAAGTCTCCCTTGTGTTTTTTGTTACAAGAAAACTTTCACCCATCAGATGAAATCCTAATCAGAGGACCAAAAATTTGTCCGATCAGGCAAGTTTCATATCCGTTTTGTTGCCTCAAAACTTTTAGTTTTGTTAGCTCTGGTGTTTAAGGGAAACTCAGACTGTAGTGAGGCGGCGCTCTGGGTCACAAGTCATTCAGTTACAGATCTCACTCTCTAAAGTTACTGACCTGGAAAATCACTCAATGCATCTCAAATTAAGCTAATATTTGGGTCAAGAGTTACACCGTAGCTTTAACTGAAGCTCTACAGACATAAACTCATCCTTATAATTGGGGGTTTGTTGGGCATGAACCATATCCTCATGTTTGTAACACTGAACATTTAAAGCTTGTATTCCCGTACTGGACTCTCCCTTCATCGTTCATCTATCCTTGTGGCAGATGGAAGAAAGTTTCAGTTTCCACCCTTGTCTGATTGCATGACATCAGATGCCAGTAAATGTCTTAGTGGGCATAATAAACATAAAACAAAAGCGGACATATTCAAAGTGTAGTTAACCTTGACACAATATCAGCATTACATCAGCAGCTTTGCTTTCTGACTAATCATTAACCGCCAAAATGGTCCAATCTGTCAATCATTTGCTAGTACAAAGGAATCATCTATTCAAACATTGTAAGGAAAATCATTTACTTGTATAACCATACAGACTGATTAAGGTAACTGTCTAGTTTTATGTCCCAAGTAAAGTTTTATCTATTGCATCCTGCTGGTCTGATTTCTCCGATTTGTTCCGTCTGTCAGCGGCTAATATTCCCCAGAACAAGACACATTGTCTTGTTTCTTTCAGTCAAGCAGCAGCTTGTTTGCAGCCCAGATTTTCAGACAAATCCAGGCCTCTCTGTTTATTAAAAGCCAACATCAATAAGTCCAGAGAAGCAGATCCACATTTCTGTTCACCCAAAGATCCTGAAAATAATCAGTGAGTTTAAGTGTGAGTCAGCGTACGAATTAGTTTTACCTCCTTGGGCGGCGGAGAAGGGCAGACGAATGGGCTGGTCTCTGGGAGCGAGGCCTCTGAGCAGGTCTGAGCGCTGCGCCGCCATGGCGGCTGCAGGCCACTGGTGCATCTGCTGGGAGGTGATGTAGTCGTTTATCAGGGTCTGACGGTTCTCCAGGGACGTGTCGGGAAAACCACGGATGAGGTAGGGGTAAGGGTACGCCGGATTGGGAGCCAAGTGGCGAGGCAGGTAGTAAGCTGCTGTGAAGAAAAGATACAAAATATGAAACCAGAGAATCAAGGTCAATTAAAGCCACAGCAGATAGATGTATATCACTCGCACTCACAGGTCCATCTACATGTTTCTAACAAAAAGTAAACTGAAATAAATAGCAGTAATAAAGCCAGTTTTTATAGGGTCGCCTTCTGTTGCTTTAGGGAAACATCTCAACTAGTTTCATAAATCTAAATGAGACTATGCCTCTTCTCCACTGTGATATAACTCATGCTGTAGTCTGATGGAAATGAGAATTAAAATTCCAGTAATGCCTCGGATGCTTTAAGGGATTTAGTTATTATATTCAGGGTTGTTCTACTGTTGGAAGACAAACCTCTGCCCCAGCCTGTTAGCAGCCCTGCAACAGGTTCTCTCAAGTCTGCATTGTATTTTATAAGATCACGAAAAATAAGCTCTCCATGTTTGAAGGGGATGGACTAAAATGGTCAACTTTGGATCTTCTTTGAACAGAGAACTAAAGTGAAGCAGGATCTTCTTGATGCACAAACACAGATTCTAGTTTGTAAATCAGTGACATTTGAATGCAAAAACAAAATGATTTTAAAAGTTTATAAATTATGAAGAAACTAAACATGTTTGCTAAAAGCAAAAAATAAACAATCATTAGTGACCTCATCCTTAAGGACGTGTTGCATGAACTGCCTTTAACCAAATCAAATCAATCTTTCCTCTGGATGTACCTGGGTCAATGGGGATACCTCGAGGCAGCGCTGCAGGGTCGAAGGTTAGAGGGATGCGGTACATGTCTGAAGCTGCCAGGCCGGGGATCAGCCGCTCATAGGCCTGCTGATCAGTGACAGCGGTGAGAGGCGACTTAGTGGCCCTCATCTCTCTGGGAATCGGTGTGGCTTTACGCTCCTGAGAAGGATTCTTTCCAGACCCTGAATTAGAGGAAAGCAAGAGAAATGTAAGTTTTCCTCAAGCTGAAAATTAAGGTATAGACGAGGAAAATAGTCTCTTCACCACCTGCTCCATGTGTGTGTTTAATAAACCCACCATCATGCTGCCTTGCCTCCCGGGGCAGAGGGGATCCCCGATGTGAGCTGCTATAAGGGGTCCTTATAGCACCTTTTTCCTCATAGCCCATCAGGCTTTGATGGGCTTTGCCTCCCTGCTCTGACCCCAGAGTGAGCGGGGAGGAGCGCGGTATCGGGCTAGCTGTGCTGACCACTGCGCTGGGCCGACCCTTATGCCCCTCTTCATACCGACTTCTGTCGGGACGCATCTCTAGGTGGGGGGTTGGGCTGTGATAGGACGGGGCTATAATGGAGCGGACATCGTGGCGTTTCCCCGAGCCACCGGCGTCCTGCTTTCCAGGCGTTCCCTGCAGAGGGGCAGAGCAGGAAGAAGAACGAGCTCAAAACCAAATGCAGCTTTTTGGGTTTGCTCTAATTTCATATTTTGTAACAGATCTAAAGACCTGACCACTCTGAGAAATGCAACAAAAACAAACAAACAATCACACAAAAAACAGTAAATATCTCTCATTTCTGGTTGAATCCCAACTTTCCCACAAGCAAACCACACCTGACAGAGGAAGTGGAATGAAAATCTACAGATCCAACAAACTTTACTTTAGCCACTTTATGCCACTGATCTGTGTGAAAATAGATTTTTAAAAGCACTAAGTGAATTGAAATGAAATGCTGGGGATGTTCGGGTAATGAGAATTCTTCTCCCACATGTTTTTAGGGTAGATTTCTTACGATTATTCAGTTCTTCATCTAGTTTCCTCTTGACCTTATTCTTAAACAGACGCAGCCGATAAACAAAAAACTAACTAAGCCTCCTTCCCTGAGACACAATTAGTCATGATTTAGTAAAATCCCTGTAGGTGGGTTCATTAGGAGTATTAAGTAACGATGTGTTCATAGACCAAGACCAAAAAGCTCAGGGAGTTCTGTGTTTTGGTTGAACTGATTATTACCCACCTGTGACATGCTGCCCTCCTTGGCAGATTGTCTGAGCTCGTCTCTTGGAATGAGGTGTATGGAGCGTCCGGCCTCCTTCACTGTGGGAACAATGGTCTCCCTGGCCTTCATCGGGTCAGAAAGAGAACCGGGGCCACGTGTTGGGGAGGCCTCTCGCCTTAGCTGCTTAGCTTCCCTCCGCATGTAGGCATCCTGGGCGTCCAGGTGTCGAGGTATACCTGAAATCAGGAGGTCACGTTAACGCCACTTTCATGTGAACAACTAAACTGCAGGTCATATGTTTGTATTACGCCTTAAAGAATCATACCTTGTGAGATGGAGCCTCGGATATGATGAGCATCCTTGTAAGGTGTGCGATGTGGGCTGTCTCTGTCATAAGGCATAGCACGACCGACCAGACCTAAGATACAGATGTGATGAAAGAAATACGGGCTTTAGAAGTTTGGGTTTTGCTTTGATAAACCAAGTTCAGCTCTGATAGAGGAACCACCATGATGCATCTCATTAAGGAATCTCAGTAAAACGGTGAAATGAGGTTTTTAACCAGGTCGGTTCTGACCTTCACAGTTGGCAGCCGACAGGGAGTCTCTCATGGGCAGCCCTCGGCCTCCTTCCATGACATCATAAGGCCGCTTCAGGCCCAGAATTTCTCCAGACAGACCTGAACCTCGGCCGTCTTCTTTGGGAGTCTGAGATGGCGGCGCTGTAATGTTCATTTAGACAGATCCAGATTTTTATAGGAACAATTCAACGCCTAGTAAATGTTTATTAGTTAGAGCTCATGTACTCACGGTCATAGCTGACGATCTGCCCGCTGACGCCCTCGTAGAGGACCTGTCCTTTAGCCGGCGCCTCGTCCCGCTCCCTGTCGGCTTGGCTGGATCTGTCCTCTGAGATCAGACGTGATATAGTTTCTCTATACAGCACATCAGCGGGAGTCCCCTGCGACAACGAGACAAGAAGTGAGGCATGAAGTTCGCTGTGTTTTTAAAAAATAATAAACAAAAACAAAAGCAGCAGCTACAGTATACATTTGATTGGATCTAGTTATGATACACAAAGTACCACCTGACCAAGCCTGAACAGTTAAAACTGTTTCTCTGAATGAGTTATTTTTCTTCACCTTTGGTTCCAATAGACGGCCGATAAATTCAGAGAATGTGATTATATGCAGTTATTGTCTGTAGTTTGGTGATAAGGACTACATTATGCAACTAGTGTCCTGAAGAAGCCCGGGTGTGTTTTTGCAACACCAATATTATGTCATGCAAAAACTTTTTATATTACCTTTCATAAATTTTATAATGGTAAAACAAAAAGCGGAATCCGCTTCACTTTTCCCATGTCTGACTTCCTGTTCAGCTGACGTTTAGAAAATGATGCATTTTGCTGGATGTGTATCAACGGAGCCAGTACGGATCAATGCATCAACTAGAAGGGCATCTATTTACAATAAGGAACAAAGGAAAGAATTAAAAGTCTCAGTCTAGAGTCTGGGTCTAATAAGAGTCAGGTTAAGGCTTTGCATCAAGTGATTGGGGACTTATTTTATCTCGTTTTTGTCTTTAAGAACTAGAGAACCACTGAGAACATTCTGCAGGTACAGGACTGAATTCTGGATCATTTATTAACGTCAAGGCTCAAGAACCAACAAGAGGTTTTCAATGGAATCTACAGATGTTCAGCTTCATTTATCCTGGAGGGAAGCAACCAGTTGGAAATAAGAGAATCAGAACCCTTCATTGCTAATCAGTGTACACCAGCTATCCCATAGAGTAGGATGCTAATAGCGGAGCAGAGATTTCTGGATTATTTGCAAATTAAAAGAATATTAACCCATAACCTTAAAATGCTCTCAATCTGTGCTACTTATTTTGCATTTATTGAACTAGAATCCGTGATTCTGATGAGAACGCCTGTTTTCCATGTTTGGATTAAAAAAGGGACATTTTTCATATGGAGAAAATAATTTCATTATTTTGATTTGTAATATTTTATAAAGTATCAAATATTTTCCTGGGTATTAATGTTAAGTTTGAAGTTTTGGTATTCTAACCATCCTATCAAGAACAGTGTTTAAACAGACAGCAGTCGGGGGTCATGTATGTAAAAAGAATCATTAAAACTTTCAGCATCAGTTAAAACTTAACTGCCTTTAGTTTTGAAATAAAATAATTAAATGAAAAATAAAAAAAAAATTTGGAGGAATTAATTAACTTTGGGTATATGTTATAAAAAGGGCCCCTGCAGTAAGGCGCCTCTTGCTTTTCCAGCCTTTAGATATCTCAGAGTTAAGGATCAAACTAACAGTTACTAGGGGTCAAGTATTGCTAGTTGGGCTAATCTAAGATATTAAAGACCATCTTAAATATCAAACTGTCTCAAATACCATAATAGTTAACTTCTGATTTACAGCAACTTAATCTACTAGCGCTAATTATTTATGAGAAAAAGGCTAGAAAAACATTTTAATTTCTTATATCTTTTAATTCTTGTATAAAAAGAGCTCAGATATTAGGCACACAGTTCTTAACATAGTTTATCTATTAACATTAGTGAAGGGCTTTAAAAGCGAGAGGAATAAGATGCCCACCATGTCCATCCTAATGCAACAGACAGCTGAAATGTTACTAAACATAGTCTACATTACACGCATCCATGAATGCATGACGATGAAACTGCATAGCACTATCAGATATACTGCTACAGTTTTGCCAACAGCAAAACGTAACCACACAAGGTATAGAGCTGAGAAAAAAGCAAACACACACACACCTCTGAGGCAAAGCCCAACTTCTAAATGAAGTAAAGGTGAAACCGCTTGAAAGCAGAGTATAACATTCGTGGTCTAAACCCATAATAACATCAGTTGTACTGAGCATGAGTCATATTTCTCCACACTCTGATTGGTCAAGAGATGATTGCATGAGTGGATGGTGAAAAGAAGAGATGGCAGTTACTGGGAGAGGAGCTGTAATCCGACGGCTGCAGCTTTTCCAAGAAGTGTTTACGAAAAGAGGGGGGGCGAGGGGATGGATGTCTGTTTACCAGATAGAGGGGACTAAAACAGGCCTCACCTGCTCCCTAAGAAAACCTTAATCACACTCCTCCACCCGTCAACCCGTCCAGCTTCAAGCAAAATAAGACCAACATCCCCTTTTCTCTTGTTTTCTTCTACCTGTGTCAGTTTGACGCCAAACTGGATGGTTTACACCAGCGACTGGGCTGAGCCAGCATCTCAGCTACACGGATAAATAACAAGGGGAACAGATGCGGCACAGCGTGTACCCGTTGCTACGGCTACGGATCCGTTCAGAGCTGTTATGTCAGAGCGAGGCGGAAATCCAGCAGCCGCCACACATGGTTTGTCGTTTGACCTCTCCCCGGCTCTCGTCTGTTTCTCTTACATCACAAGAACAAACGTTAAACACAGAAAAGTTGCTGCAGGATTGAGGACGGCGGCTTCGCCTAGTGTGTTCAGAGGGCAAAGACTGTTTTGGAGGGGGGATCTGGCACAGCGAGTCTGTGGCATGAACTTTAACACGGTTTTACTGTGTTGGTTTCAATTCCTGCTGACTGTACGTCTACGTTCTCTGGTAAATCACATAAACCTCAGAAAAGCTCCCTGAGCTGCAGAGTCGAGGTACAAACAGGCTATAGGCTAAAACACAGCGGGGACCAGATTTTTCATACCGTTTCCTAAACACATTTCCGATAATGTTGAGAAGTTTCCAGAAAGAGGAAGATAGCTGACAGCTGTCAGCCAAAATAAAAAAAACCCCTCATAGTTAAAAAAAAAAAACCTCATACTGTGTAGCTTTCAGCACTGAGCCTGATTGGCTTCATCATGTTAAAAAATAAATAATAAGGACTTGAAAATATTTTACAACAGATAAACTGTCAAAAAAGTAGGGAAATGAATACATTTAACATTTGCTTGGAATATCTCAGGTATAATGAATCAATGAAGACGCCTACAACGTGATAACAGGGTTTTAAAAGATGAGCTCACCTGTGTGATGGAGCCCGGCCGGTAGGAGACGGCAGACTCTGGGTGTATTCTGGTCCCAGGAAGACCCTTAGTGATGCTTCCTCCTTGGACGGCTGCAACACAAGATAATGATTTCAAAACTGTTCCCCGTGCAGAAATGACACAGAGCAAAAAGATTCCAGGGCAGCTGTACACCAAGGAGCCTGTGGTTTGTATACCGACCCGAAATATATTTATATGTAGAGATGAACCAATCAGAGGAAGTGTGGCTGAATAATGATGCTGAAGCTCTGACCTACCGAAGCAGATTTTACCTTATAAAGGTTTCTGTTTAAAAATGTTTAAATAAAGGATGTTTTCTTTCTTTAAAAAAGGATGCCTCACACCTTTTAGCTGGTTTTTCAAACTGCACAGAAGCAGGTGCAGCAGCGCTGTGGCCGAGTTAGAGAACTTCCTCCCTTCATTTAAAACCTCCCAGATGATAGGAAAGTTCACCTTTAAGCCTTCTCAGTTACTCAGTCGCCATTAATGTTTTCTAGTTCTCGTTGTGAAACAGCTCCTTAGATTAGATGAACTTCAAGCCTATCTTTTCTTAGCATAACCAGTTAACCAGTTTCTAATGTTATGATTCCCAGATTTAAGCCAAAAGGTAGGGATGCATCAACATGAAAGTTTGGCCAGATACGTTTTTTTCCAATGTTAGTATTGCTGTTGATCCATGTTATTTACATTTCTCTACCCCTTTACACTGGTAAACAAGCACAGCGCTGTTTCTACTTCAGTTAAACATCCCACCGTTCTGGGCTGGGGTATTACTTTAGCTTTAGATCTTTGATTGGCCGATTATTTGGCTGTGAAACAGTCTTATCCTCTGCAAAAGGTCTGAAATTCACCAACTGTCAACATTCTAAACTTTTCATTTACATTTAAGATTAAGAGCCAATGTGCAGTTAAACAGATAATGTAATGTTTCACAGGTATTTAAGCATTTTTTTTCATAGCAATTGGTAAGATAGTAAAATAGAAGGCGTCTTGCAATATTAAACCAACTGAGGTCAGTTATAATGATAAAGAAAAAAAAAATCTATATCAGTCAAAATATGAATCGGGATGTGAGGCTTTTAAAAAACTTGAATGCTTGTCATTGTCCATCTCAAGCCAAAACATAAACAAAAATATTCAGATACGTTTAACCCTAGCATAAAAGCTGTGTGTGGCTACATGTTAATGGAACGGAGTCACATGCACCCACCACGTGCAGACGAACTGTCGTGAGGCGGCCCCGGGTTTGACATGTTATCAGCCTGGGATGAGCTGTGAGGAGACAACTGCTCCTGCTTCACCGCTGGGAAAGGACCTGCTGGGTAACAGTGAGACAATGAGATCACAGCGGCAGGAAAAGAAACGTAACCCACATGGGAGGGGTTTACTTACCAACTTTTTTCTCCATCCAAGACATCCCTATCGGTGCGGGGGGGATCTTAGTATGCTCCAGGCCGTGGGTTGCACCGTGCAACTGAACAGGCGTCCCCTGAACATCCAAGTATTTGGTCATCAATGTACATGGCATCAACTAAACCATCCCTGCTCCTCCATTCAACATTTAATCATCGTTTTCAAACTTGCTAGAAGCTGATAAACACCTTCATTGTCCTTCAAATTGATATACCTGTGTGATGGAGCCTCCTGGCTTGTTGGAGGAAATAAGAGGCGGCGGTTCAGGCATTGAGAGGGGCCTCACTGCTGCTAACCGTACACTATCCTGTGGCAGGCCGGAGAGCGAAGGGTGTTGGAACGCTGGAAGACAAAAAGCCTCAGTAATTCCGTGCTGTGCTTCTTCTAGTGGAAATCCAGGAACCGTAAACCAGGATTACAAATGAGAATAACAGGAGCAAAAAAATCGAAGCTTCCTCACTGTTGAAGTGGAGCATGTGCTGGGAGAACGGCGAGAGCACCGGGCGACCCAAGGCTGAGGTTCTGAGGTCATCAGGGGCCAGCGCCGGCTTCTTGGCCTCACCGTGTGGAGAAAACGCTCTGGACCTTTCTACAACATCAACACACGGAGGAAGTTATAACCAAAATAAAACAAGAGTCCTCCCTCCATCCCTGTGAACCTGGACTTCTGTTGTACGACTGAAACCAGTTTTCCTTTTAGAATAATTCTGCTGTGGAGATCTTTACCAATGTCAATGCCACTTTGCTGCCACGGTAACTCGCCTCCAAAGTAGAAAACAGAGGCACCGAAAACAACCTCTACAATCCTAAGTTACATCTAAAGAGGATCCATCGAATCAGGCAGGGTGGTACTAGAACTGCATGGCGTTAACAGTTATGTTTGTGCTGCTTTAAGGAAAAATGCAGCACTTCATCTTCTGAGCATTTTCTGTTGCATTGAAACATCAACTAAACCAGCATCCACATCGCAGCCCAAAATTTAAAGGCACAAGCTGGTTGGAGACAGACTTTGCTTAATAACCTTATGTTTGAAAAACACACAATCATTAAACTTTAATCTAAATGTAACAACATTAATGAAATGAGTTTATTTCAAACCTGAAAAGTGACATATTGCACATTCTGAGAGTAAATAAACTAAGTCCCTGTGAGAGGAATCAGGAGCTTTGTCTCATCAGAATCATAACAGTTTTAGACATCCATTTTAAAAGTAACTTGTTATATTGATTTGGGGTTTTTGTTGCTTTTTTTATTGACTGCAGAAATTTCACCCCCAAAAGTCACCTGCGAAAATGCTTTGATCTTCTATGATCAATTAAGCCAAAGTATCAAACAGTAGAGAAAATCCAGCAGCTTTTAGCCAATCAAACACAGCCAATCTGATCATGTGACACAACAGGGTGTCTGGCAGAGATGGGTTTCTAAACAACTGGTAGCAAAAATGTTTCGCCTGTCTTATCTTTTACCAAAGAACCTCTTGTTTTTTAACTGATGGCTTCGGCTGTCGTGGGAATTTAGTGTTTTTTTTTTTTACACGCTGAAGATCATTTCCACTAGTTTTGGGACCCAGCCTTGGTTATCTCTATGTGGGTTACACAATTTGGGGGGTTTTGTGATGCCCACTGCCAGAAGGTCACACTTTCTGCAGCTGGATTTTTACAAGTGATATTTTTTGTTGATGGATCTAAATTAAAAATAAAATGACATGCATAATTACAAAAGATCAAGCTGGTAATGAGACTAGAGCTCTTCCATTCCTTGTTTGGATTTTTTTTTCCATCAGGCACATTATAAATACCAGCCTGCAGAAATGTTGATTATTCAGCTGCTCTATACAGTTAAGTAGGAACTGCTTCTATTTGTTTGAACTGTGCATCCAGGCTTACTGTAAGCCCACTGAACAAAACCATATTCCCTTCTGGGTCAGCGGTGGCACCAGATCATTTATCATGCCCCCTTGTCCAGGAGTGTCCCAGATACCGATAAAGACCCTAAACACTAAAGAACAAACTCAAGGTCAGACTCTCTAGAAAAAGACCTACTTAGTAAAAGTGGTTCAAACACCACAGAGCTGGAAGTTGAGCAGGACTTTAATATTCCTCTACCTTCTAGTTATTCTTTATTCAGCCTACTTGCACATTTATAAGTGATGGTATGAATACCTCAAAGAAGCAGCATTAGCCTGCATGAACCAGTAAACCAAAATGTTTAAAAACGTTTAAAATCCTTTTCTTGAGATGCAAGGGAAAGTGACGCATAATCTGGTTGCATGAAGTACTTTCCTACGTTCTTTTGCTGTGGACTGCTAGTAAGCTGGCTGAAATAAGCCTACTACTTTTTTCAAATACCTACAAGAAATGCAAATGCAACTTAAATAAAAGGGCAGATAACCCAACTAAATAATCAGCTCATAGTGTTTTTTGGGGGGGTCCAGTTCAATAAAGAGGAGAATAAAATAATTAAATTTCTAATACTAATGACAACATTTATTCTTTATTAATCCTAAAGTCTATGTGTAAACATTGAAAGACCTCTAAAAATCAGTGTAGTAAACAATATATATACTATTATAACAAACCACAATTTTATTATCTTAAGGTCTTAAACTAAAGAAAAAAATAAATTCTGCAAAGTGAAACATATTTATGTTTTGAAAATACAGTTAAAACCTAATAAGAAGCGAAACATATTGTAAAAGAAGTTCTTTTTCAGTTTCCATCAGAAGTTAAAGCCATTAAATCCTGCTATAAATTTTTCTTTGCCATATTTTATGTCGACGGTGGGACATAAAATATGCTGCTTTCTTTCAAAGTTCCCATACTGTAAGAATCTCGTATCGCAGACAAATTGGAGCAGATGATAAAAAAAATGTTCATTCTCAACATACAAGTCGTGAGCTTTATTTAAAACTGCACCAAGTAGGGTTTGAGTTTTTGTACCGTCTTTTTCGCTGGCGGAGGGACTTCGAGGGCGAACCAGGGGGCTGCTGGTGAGGAGACCTTCTCGCTCTCGGTCTGCCTGAGGGGTATAGGGCTGCTGTTTCCCTGGTTGGCCTGAAGGCTGCTGCTGTTTGACTTCCTGAGAGGACTCCCCGTGAGCCATGGTGATCTGCTCCTGGTACAGTGCCCAGGCGTGGGGGGGCTGCGCTGCTTTCCCACTCTCACTTCGCTGAATGGCCTGCGCAGAGGCCTCTGGCATCTTCACATAAGCGAAACACAGAAACAAGACGGTTACATACATGCCAGTCACATAACACAAGCCTGCTCCTAGCAAGCGCTGCCATATGGTTGGGCTGCTTACAGTATCTGATCAACACGATAGCAAAAACTCAGCTCTCATTTCTTGGCGAGCTAAAGTTTCCCTAATCCTTGGCATCTTCTTTCTGCTCCACAAAGTAATCTACTCCATCATCGCCCATCTGGCTGCCTTATCTTAAACAAATATGACTTCACATTTTCACCTGCTGTCCTGCTTTTTTTTTTCCCTTTTAGTTGAGAAATGGGGACGGAGCAGATATGGCTGCAGAGATAAAGTGAGCTGTTTTTAGTTACAGAACACGACCTGTGTCAAAGCTTTTTTTCTCCAACCCAAAGCAGCAAAGGCTGAGATTTTTACAGTTTCTCATCTGTTCATGCGCATAACAAGAAGATACACACTAGACCCATCAGTCTGACTCACAATAGGCGGGATAGCTGCAGCCCTCTGTTTGAGCTGCTTCAGATCCATGGGCTTCTGCAGAGACGAGATGACACCATCGTGGGAGAAGTTCAGCAGGCTGGGTCGTGGAGACGTCATCCTGTAAAACACACAGACAGAAAGTAATAAGAGGCTGACGGAGGATCCGAGTTTCCTGTTTACTGTACATGCAAACAGATGACGACCATCGTCATTTAAAATGTCCACAAAGTGCCTGATGCTGTTTGTTTTGGACGTCTGAAGCTGAAACGGGAATAAAGGGTCCGGCAAATCAAATACTCATGATAAGAGTTCCCTCTGGATTTAAAAATAATAAAATTTGAATGTTCTCTGATGCAGCCAGGTATTAATGGATTCAAAAGAGCCAAACATCGGTTTTAGAAAGTATGGAGGGAATTCTGCTCCATTATTGTTGCAAACAGAGAGAAAGTGAAGGAAAATTTAAGAAATTAAAAATGCAATCCAGAAATCAAAACTGAAAAACTTCTTAGATGAAAAAAAAGGTGCAGTTTTCCCAAATATATATTAGATGTTTACAATTTTGTTCATGTTTTTTCAGTTTTTCACATTTCTTATTTTTTTCTTTCAATTCTTTTTTTAAAATTTCAGATCAAGTTTAAAGAAGAGCAACCTTTTCAAATAGCAACAACACTTTTATTGGTCAATGTGTGCGTCAAGAGTTAGCGTTTGTACTGAGCGTGAAGTAAAGAGAAAGTGATCTGTAAAATGAAATGAACAATGCAATTCCTACAATCAATCTGAAAAAGAGAAATGTGAAAAAAGTCAAACTAGAAAAAAACAAAATTATCAAAAGATAAAAGCAAAAAGGATTGGAAGGTTTTTGGATTTCATTTCAAGTTTAATTTCTGGATTGTGTTTTTTTTTTTTTTTAAGTTCAAATTTTCATTTAAAAAACGTGTTATTTACTTGCAATGATAATGGAAGTAAATTCGCTCCATCAGGAAGGAGGATACATTAATTACTGTGTCCAGTGATCATAGTATTTATAAAGTCTGAAAACCATGAACCTGCTGCAGTAATGTTTGCACCTGAGCCTGTTAATTAGCTGGTCATGGAAATATGACTTAAAAAAGGCTCTTCATTGAGAGCAGCAGAGTAAATACCAAACAATAAAGTGCAATGAGATGACATGTGTTGTGAATTGGTGCTGAATAGACAAACTGAATAGAACAATTTCAATTGAATCAAAATCCCAACCTCCATTAACAAATCAAATTTTTAATAAATTACCAAAAAACAATCTAACTTTGTAGAAGAGCTCAAGCAATTAGTCAGATTAATAATACATTATTGAAATAATAACTAACAAATTTGGCAATTAAATTGAATGGTTACCAACAGTAATGGTACAGACTCTACAACAAGCCATTTAATGAGAAAATAACCTACTTACAGCTATAATTAGGACCAAACTCCACACATAGAAACTATACACATTTAAACATAAAATACAAACAGTTTCTTCATAAAGATTAACTCTTTATTAAACTATTAACTCTTTTCTCCCTCTATTTAAAACATGTAATAAAGGTTCTTAATAGAATAATAGAAAAAAAATCATCAATAGAGTGGAGGATAAATTAATACGTAGCTGTTGGTGAAACTTGCCTGATTACTTAAAGCTTCAACATAAAAGCAAAGTCTGCTGTAGGTAGACGCTCCAGCTGCTGTTTAGAGAACAGTCAGTATGTCAGCATGACTTTGGCTATTTTTTCATTTCTTTTCTACCAACGTTTATAGAGGTGAAAACTGTCAGACTGTTTCAGTAGGAAAAACTTAGGAGATAACTCCAGGCAACAACTGTTGTAGCTCTGCTGGGAAAAACTGAGCTTCTTTAAACAACAAAAATAAATCGATTAAACAAGCTGCTGTACTTTATGAGCTTTTCAGATTTGAACCTTTATTCGTCATGGAAAACATAGAATTCATAAATGTTGGAAGGTTTTGAAGCCAGGTAGAAAATATTTATATTGTTTGACAACTCGCAGAGAGACAGCTGTTATACGCAGTGATACTAACGACTATAGTCACAGTATTTGCTAAAATAAAAACTTTACAATAGTATAGAGACATAACTATATATTGATGACTTTGTTTCTCCATGTTATATTATGGGATTTAATTTACACATGGTGTAATATGGTCTATGCCTATGAATGATGGCAGCAGAGAGGCTGCCAAACTCACAGCTCTGCTAATCAGTTTTTGTTGACTAGGAAGCTTTTAGACTATTTTACCATCATTTTCCTCCTTAAACATAAACTCAGCAGGTTTTAAAGGCAGCTCTGGTCTCTACAGGGCAAAAGTTGTAGCATGATAACAGATTTGGGCTGAAAAGTTATGGAGTATTTCAATGATTATCAACTAAATTAATAAACGGATCCTTAACTAGTACTTAGAATCCAAGTTATGCAGTTAGCTGAAAGATGAACCCACTCAGAGCAGTATTTAAGCCAAAAGATGTGAGCTTTTTAAAATTTAAATCCTTCCTTCCTTCCTTCCTTCCTTCCTTCCTTCCTTCCTTCCTTCCTTCCTTCCTTCCTTCCTTCCTTCC
>JAUZNJ010073660.1:0-25248 GCA_034780135.1 Jordanella pulchra | reverse complement strand
ATATGTGTGTGTGTGTGTGTGTGTGTGTGTGTTAGGATTATAGGCATTTACAAAAGAACATCCTTAGTGCCAAAAAATCTGTTTTATTTATACTACGTCATTTTTGCTTCATCTTTGTTTTTTATTTCATTTTTTGTGCATCATCTTATCCTACCTTTCACAGAATTATGTACTCGCCCCTGGCGGCTGTTGGGGTGACTGTCTCCTGAACAGCATTGCGGCTCCCTTTGTCGGGCTACTGCCACTGCAATTCCCACTGGTGGCTGGCGCACCTCATTTTCACCATGGCCGGCCTCCCCCATTTCTCGGCTCCGTCCGCTGTAATCGGTGCGCTCGCCATCAGCCTGGACCTTCCTGGAAGGGAGAGTCTGCTTGTTGCCCTGGAGGGCACAACTTCCCCCTGATGGACCCGATTTGAGACTTCCCAGGCCTCCAAATGGACTTTTCTGTGAGAGAAGCAATGGCTGTTGCTGGTTGCTGTATTTCAGCAGGCTCTTCATGGCACTGCTCTCACCCTGAGTTGGACCCTGGGGGTCCACCTGCTGTTGCGACTGTTGTTGAGAATGATTGGGTGCATTTTGGGGCTGTGGAGGAGGGAGGCCTATTCCTTGCTGCTGTTGCTGCTGCTGCAGCTGTGGGTGCTGCCCACCAGAGCTGCCCAACTCCATGTAGGACCTCCTTTGTTCTTCCTCAGCTTGTGACATATGATGGGGAGGCCTCATGCCCCAAGGAGGTACTGGAGGTTGCTGATGGTGGTGTTGCCCACTACTGTTGTTATAACCATAAGGAGACATGTCCATCTTTCTTTTAAGCTCCTGACTGTTATTCTGGTTCATCTCAGCTGGAGAGGGGGCATCTGGGCCAGATCTGCTATGTTGCTGGTGACGAATCCTCGCTACCTTTTGGCCCTCTCTCTGTAAGGAGCAGCTGCCTCCAGAAGCATGGGCTGCTCCAGCCCCTGAATGTTGTCCCATGTTTTTGTTTCCAAGTGGGGAAGAATTAGGTGGAGGTCCCTGGTGGGAACAGTCTCTGTACGGAGAAGAGTTGACAGAATGAGGGACAGAATGCCCTGCTTTTGGTCCCTGGGAAAGTGAAGATCTAAACACATCCATGTCCACCGAACTGTTAATGCACTCTGCACTCCGGGATCGTACGACTTGGTGCTGTTGTTGAGACTGGGGCGTTTTTTGTTGTTGCTGCTGCTGGGGTTGTAGAGAAAGCTGTGAGGACTGAACATGTTGATGGTGAGACTGCATCCAGTCTAGAGACTTCTCTGTCTTTCTATATGGATTTTGTTGGTGTTTTCTCTGCCAGTTACTATGGTGGCCACTGCCACTCTTTTCTATTGTTTTGTCCTTAGAACTGGTACTTCCTCCGTTTCCAATGCCATGGCAGTCAGGAGTACCAAGCTGAAATGTTCCATTCGATTTGTCCCCTAGATCTGCCACAGATGAAACAAATGTTGGCCCTGTAACTTTAGGCTCCCGTCCTATATTGATTGTCCCCCTTTCTTGTGAGGCAGAGTTGGCCAAAGGAGCGGGTGGGGGTGGACAGAAAAAATCTGGATGGTGGTGCGTATGATGGGAATGATGTGGATGGTGTGGATGGCTAGGGTGGAGTTGAAGGCAATGGAATCCCCCTGGGTGAGGGTGTGAATGGGGGTGAGTGTGAGGATGGGGATGACTGTGTGCTCCTCCAGTTGCAGAGCCCATGTGCAAGGGTGGGGGTACTGAATAGGGCAGAGAGTGGTGAAGTGGTGCCTGTCCCCTTTCAAGACAATCAGACGGCTGTTCACTAATCCTCATCTCACCACTTACCCCTTCTTTGGTGCAGCGCCCATTGCCATTGGACCCTATATGCCTGCCCTGGCTGTTACTCCCATCTCCCATTGATCGAAGGGTTGTGCCCTCTCCACCACAGCTTGGCAAGGAGACTTTTGACCCTGTTGCCGCTCCTGCATCTCCATTTGGCATCTTGCCATTATGTAAGCAAGCACTAAGGGGCTTGCTCATATTCTGATTGTGATCTTTAGTGTACTCCATTGTGAGCGATGCTTTGTGTCTTTCCAGGGCTCTACTGTTGACCTCCTCTAAAGGCAATGGGTGCTGTGAATAGTGAGGCTGTTGCTGATGGGTGTGAGAATGGTGGAGGTGTGTGCTCTGGGGTGTCTGGTGGTTCTGGTGCTGCTGCTGTTGCTGTCGCTCTTTAGCATCTTGTTTACCACTCGACCTTTCCTTCTCTTTGACAGGTACTACTCTCTCCATTGATCCCTCTTTAAGACCTTTAGGAATACCCGTCCCTATGCCTTGATCTCTGTCCCTGTTGCAGGACCCCTGAGAGTGTCCCGAACCTGTCCTAGACATTGATGGCAGGCTGTGGTTGGCTGAGATGAGAGATGGCTGGGATGGGAGACCCCGCAAGTAAAAGTTTTCTGGAAATGGATAAAAGAAAGATTAGCAAAGAAAGCACCATTCCATAAAAAATCAGCATTCTTTAAAATAATTTTATTAGCATTCTATTTTGTATCTTACCTTTTTGTGTATCATAAAAACGATGCTGCCCATAGAGAACACCACCATTGGCATGGTGATCTAAGTGGCTCATTGGAAGGAAAGTGTGAGCCAGACTTCCTGAAAACCGAGGATATCCTGGACCTAAGGGAGAAAGGGAAAGAGACGGTTGATAACACATGACAGCAGCTACCGTGATGGAGTTATATGCAGTAATCCTTTGGGCCCGGTGCAGCTGCTGGTGTTCATACGCAAATAAGTACTGGCTATGCTTCTAATGTTTGCTTTTCCTGCCTGAGTTAAGCAATTAGATAATGAAAGAAAAGCTCTGGGATTGTCGTAGTATGACATTTTTCTTTGAGACATATGGCTCATTCAGTATTGCACCGTGAGAACCAACAGCAGCAAGTATACACATCTTAGCGTTGTGATGAGGGTGGATTTTAGGCTTGTGTTATCAGTGAACTGGTTCTTTATAACTCTTAGTAACCTAGTTTAGAGGTGAAATGGTGTCAGGATCTTAGTCCTATAAGCCAGTACACCTGCACTATTTAAATCAAGGCCATGTGGGGGATGATTAGACCAGCACCACAGAAAAACAATTATTTTCTAAATAAGACACTGGAGGGCACAAAGGACTTTGAGGGTGGAGAAGAGCGAGAATATGGACTGAGATGAAAGCCCAATCGCAATATTAAGACAGGCATCACTATGACAACACCACTGCAACTGGGTAACTATGGCCTCTAAACACATCAATGCAAATTAAATTACCCTATTTACATGACTGCATAAATAGGGATTTAAAAATAGATTTAAAAATATAATCTATGAACTGCTAGAGTAATAACATGGCATCTGTGTAAAATTTTGCTAACATCTGATGGTAGATTTGAATAAAAACAAAAATATAGCATTGAATGTTTCAGATACCTTTGAAGTTTCAGTTAGTAAAACATTCACTCATCATTGGCATGAATGTTCTAGAATTTGAGGGCCTTTAATTATGCATTTTGCCATTCATCGTTGCATTGCAAGGAACAAAACAAACTTCAATCAATTCATCTAACGAAGCTTGCACAAGTCTTGAATTATCATAGGTTTTCGCTAATCCAAGCAAAGAGACAACTATCCATACAGACTCAAATGTATGACTACACCCCAACTAATATTTATGATAAAAAAAATTTAAATACAGGAATTTGCACCTGATCCACTGTCTGTGTTCACTAACAAGCTTCTAGCATAATTTCCCTAAATATTTGTACTGTAATCTTAGTAATATCGGAAGATCAGAATTTAGTTGGTTTACTCAAGTAGGAAAATGCAATGATAAAAGACGACCAACAAATTAAAAATTAACAATATGGTCAAACACCTATCCAAGGGTATGCCAGAAGGTCATTAGTGGCTGGAAATAAAGCATTTTGCTGTAGCCTCACTTGTTGAGGGACATTCACCCTGATATTAGATTTTGCATGCATTTTACACTTTGATTGGAGTTAAGAAAATTCCTTATACACTTCAAAATGTGCATTTGATAACTGATCCTTAAACTAACTGCATTTGTTTCATTATAAGACCACCTTGACAACACATGTATATAACATCCATACCCATGATGAAAGTGTGTAAACTTCTTGAAGGGGCTCACATAAGATATCAGTCCTTCTGGCCTTTTTTTTTTAAAGGCAGAGTCAATGAGAGAAAGAAATAGAATCAAATCTTTGTTGGTTAAATCAAGGACAGACTTTTTCCATAACCTGCATGCAACCTCATTCAGAGAAGCAGTAATACGGTTCATGTGGCCTTGTCCCTAGCTGGGCAAACCCTTTTTTCTTCTTATTTGCAGCTCTGGGTGTTGAATCTCTTTCTTTTTGACATAGGAACAATGCAGCTGGAGCTAAGAGCTGGCTCAGGAGAGGGAGGAGTGTTGTGGTCGACTTAATGACCTTGCCTCATTGCAGCCCTTGCTTCCTCCAATCTTAATTAATGAAATGCACAGAGTGCGCAAACAGCATGACAATAACACAGGAGGTGCAGCTTTCTGTGTAGGGTGATGGCCAAAATTGTGCAGTCTTGTTTTTCTTTAATTCTTCCACTGCTTTTTTTCTACTGCATATACTCTTTACCATCCCCCTTTGTCTTTTTTTTTTTTTTGCTGTCATGATTAATAAGCATCCAAATTTATGCCAATTCATCAACTGAGGTGGGGGAAGAAGGATCCTTTGTTTAAGCAAGACATTTTCCACTGATGTTTAAGGTAGTAAAAAGCTGAGCGCTGTTCGCCAGTCTTTATCCAAGCTAGGAGAGCGCCTTTTTTCTCCAGCCGCTTGTTGTTTGTGAGCGTGACGATTGACAGCGTAATCCCTTTTCACAGTGTGGTCTGGCTTTGCCCGATAATGCCAGCCTGCTCGGTTTCAACGTACCCTCCAATGGGATAGCAAGGGGGAGACTGTTGGGCATGGTGGAGCCCATTCAGCCATTAATCTCCTTAGGACAAGAGAAGCTGCTGCTGCTGCTGCTGCAGGTGACTTGAGAAGGGTCTTAGTGCATTCTGCTGACTGCACAGCAGCCAGGAACTCTCCACATACACATGAACAAACAGAAACATGTCAGCATCAGCAAGTAAATAACAGAGGGGAGTTAACAGTGCATGTCTTTCATTTTGTGGGAGGAGCAGAGGCAAGAGAAAAACAGAGCTGGATCACTTCTAGTGACCATCTAAAAGGTAATTCTTAAATTGTGGTGCCAGAAAGGTAAACGAGAAAAGGTCTAGATGGAAAACAGAGGAACAGCTGAATATCCTTGGCTGAGTCAATTAGTTGGGAATTTTATCCCAAATTAAAAAGAAAATAATTTCTGATAGGAAACATAGAGGATCAAAATGTAATAATTACAATCCTGAATTATGAATTCAGTAGATTCATATTTCTTTTTCCTATATTTGTTGTATCAAATGTTTTTAAAAATAACATATACATAAATGTAAAAGGATGCAGTAATTTGGTTCAGTTCAAAAATCCAATGGTGAATGATTTTCTATTATTACTTTGTAGGGCTTCCAAAAACCAAACTTTGTTTCACGTGTGAAACAAAGAAAACCGTCCAAATCCTCACAAAAAAAAAACTATGCATTTATCATTTAGTATCAGAGCCATTCAGCAATTATTACTTATCATTGATTTTTAAAAGACCAACAAAACCTCTAAGATAAATGTGCATCTCGCTCTTTGAATGAGGAGGAGTTTGCAATGGTAGCAGGATAATCTTGGCTTACTTTCTTTGTGTTAATGTGACTTGTTTGGCAATCGATTACAGACGAAACTACGGATTACGGACGTGAAGAGTTATTGTCATGCTTTATCTTATCTCGTTTTTTTACGCATATTAGCTCATATATCTGAAGCAAGTTGTTCTGCTCGAAAAGGGATACACGTTCAAAAAAGACACATCAATAGCAAGAGCTGTCTGTCACACCTATCCCACCCACACCTGCACACGACTAAAGGAGGTAAGCAGCTGTGTGTTGAATTAATTGATTGTATGGGAAATAAAATCATTTAAAAATAAATGAATCATTCTAAAGTAAAAAATGCACATACTCTGAATATATTTTCAACTGTTAAGGGATTGTAAATGAGGTCGCAAGACGAAGCAAAACATGTCTTATATACCTTCTATCTTTGCCATTTGCAAGTTTCACCTTTAGAATGTGTCTATTTATATGACTTCCAGTCATGGTTTGGCTTTAAATCTCCACAGTGATTCACTTGTGGCCCCATTACATTCTGTTCTTAAAATTTAATATACTGTACTCTTTGAAATCATGTTTTTTTCAGTAGTATTCCTTCTTGTAGAAAAGCCTACTTTACTTAATTTCACATCTGCTGCTGATTTTATCTATTAAGTTTATTCTATTGTTAACTTGTTGCATCTTGGTAAAAGACTTTTATGTTCTAATTACAATTAATGGTTTTTTTGCTGAGATTTTATTTATTTATGCACAGATTATCAAAAATGTTTATTTTATTAGAAAGGTTGATTTGTATCTGTTTTGTATTTTCAGATAATTAATCTTAGGATAATTTTAGATTTAACTATGTAAAGTAATAAATGTTTTTTAGGAATATAGTCTATTGGTGTTGGAGCAATTTATGTGCATTTCATTGCACTTTTGTGTTTGCCCTACTAGATGAATGCCATTTCGTTCTTTTCACAAATATGAAAATCATAATGGAGACATAGCATTGAAACACATAGTTATGGGTGTGCAGGCGGCGCAGTGGTTAGCGCACACGACCCACGTACGACCCCACACGACCCCTTAGTCCTCGCCGCAGGGACCCAGGTTCGAATCCGGCTTGTGGTCCTTTCCCGCATGTCTCTCCCCCTCTCTCATACCCCCTTTCTTGTCAGCCTACTTTCAGAAAAACGAGCTACTAGTGCTGTAAAAAGCTCAAAAAAAAAAAAGTTGTATGAAAACCATACTGAGCCTGATGGCCAGCTACTACGTGTTGCCCCAGTAAGACATCTTTTCATGGGGCCCAAAATAAACATTAACCAAAACAAAACACACATTAATAGACTGACAGCTGGTAACCAGTAGAGATGAAATGCAGAAATTTTCTAATAATTTTTCTGCTTTCAAAGTTCTTCAGCCTTCTTCATACCGTCACGATCTAATGCCATGATATTGCTCACCGAAAGGCAAATTGCTGCAAAAACTAATTGATGGACAGAGCAAGGCTAGTGCAGACCAAGAGAAGAGGAGGAGCGGCCTGAGCTGCCTGTCAGGACTGCTAATTGTTAAAAAAATGACAGAACTATCAAGGCACAGAAAGGGAGGAGAAGAGGAAAGAAGAAAGGAAGGGAGACAAGAGATACTTGGTGGAGGAGGGGCAGTAGTGTGATGTATCTCTTCAGGTTTGACTAATTGAAAGGAAAGGATGCAGGCTTGCAAAAGAGAGAGAAAAAAAGATGAAGACGTATGGTCGAGAGAGTTGTATAGTTAGTGTGTATTGCGGTGGTGGGAGTGTGGGTGCTGCTGCCTAAATCCTTAAAAAGAAAAAACAACAGGAAGGGCTCATAGAATGAAAAGATGGACAAGTGAAGATAGGCTTGGAAAGGCATATCAAACAGGAGTGGATTAGACAGGAGGCAGTGTGCAGGCAACCAATCCATTCATGTATGTCTATATGTATAGAATGAGTTATGAGAGGGGTTTTTTGTGCACAAGGTAAGTCATTTGAACCAGAGCCAGCTGGCCCTAAGCCTGCTGCGGGTTCAGTTCAAACACTTTCTATTTTTAACTCAACTTTGTAAAAGAGTGAAAAAGGTTTATGTGCATTAGCATGGCATTAATCTAAACTTAAATAATCAACTCATTAAAATAGCCTCTATAAGCTCTACATAATGCACCATGAGTTTCCTTTAAGGTGGTTCTGGGCCTACCTATGGACTAGCTGGTCCACTTCATGTCTGTATTGGGAACCATCATTGTAGAGGATCATATCAATTATATTGGTGTACTCTGCAAACTTCAGGAGATTCATCGATGGGTGTGCTGAGTTACAGTCATTTGTGCAAAAAGAGAAGAGGACACACCTCTGGGGAGCACATATGTTCTAGGTGCATGACTCTTATTCAAGAGAAGAAAAGACAAAGTTGACAACTGTAGGGACTTTCAAAGTAACCACCCAAAATCTCTAGCGCTGTGTATCAAAGCAAGTTTACCCTTAAAGCATACCACCATGCTAAAAATAAAACAAAAACTTTTCCATTAAACCAACCCTAAACAGTCATCAGTGAGAGAAGGCAGCGGCTTGCCGTTTCTAGCTCAGGAAGAGAGCGGTGAAGCCTGTGGGGAAACAGTGCCAGTGGGGAGGCTAAAGCAGACTTGGGCTAGCTATAGAAGTTGAATGAGCAGAGGAGCACAGTGGCAGATTGGATAAGTCCATCAGGAAGACAGATACTAAAGGCGGGGTAGAATAGGACAGTGGTAAATCGGAGAAGCCCAACAGGGAGGCAGAGGTAGGAGTGGCTATGACTGGCTGGAGCTAGCCTCTAGCCTCTAACAGTGGGAGATGAAAGGGGTACCGTGGAGGATCAGCAAAGCTTGCCGGGGCAGACAGCGACAGAACTGTTGAGAGAAGGCGTCGACTGATAATCTGCGCTGGAGGTAGGACAAAGAAACAGACCTTCTAGGGCTGAATTAAAACAGCTTTTTAAAAAACCACTTAAATCTTCTTAAGAGCAATCCTACGTCATCCTTTGTCAACATTATTTTCTCTATCTTTCATTTTTTATTAGAATAAAAGCTTGGCTTCACTACGCTCCTTCACTGTAACTCCCAGCTACATATAGTCCCTGACTGTATTTCAGGAAGCAAATGTAAACAGAAGTTCATATTTTTCAACTTCTTTGCTGGGAATCCTTCGCTCCATCTACAAAATTTGCATTCGGTGTGAACGTGCCTTTGGACTGTTTGCAGAGAGATGCGTTCTGTTTTTGACAAAAGAGCACGTTTTGATGCAAAATATGTTTATCAAGCTAAGAAGCTGGTAAGAGAGTGTCACTATCCAAAAACAACTGAGTCCCATACAGAAATGAAACACCACTCAGGAAAGAAGGGGGAAGAATATTCATGTCAAAATCAATATAAAAACTTAGACTGCAGTTTGCAAATAGATTCGGGAGATATATAGTAATTAAAAGACAAATGTTTACAAGATATGGAGTTTCCCTTCATATGTAACAAACCTTTGGGATAACTGGAAAGCCTGAGACCATCACCACAAATGTGCAGGTATAGGTTTTTCTTAATGTAGAAGTGAATGGTGGTTATCACAAAGTCCATGGAATTATGAGGGAAAATACAAAATATGTACAAATATTATCCAATAGGTACCCCAAGCATACAGTCAAACAAATTAAAAGTGGTTTAAGAACAATAGCAGCAATGTTTTGGAGTGGTTATCACAAACCCCTTAATTCTATTGAGGATCTGTGTGCAGCACTCAGAAGGAGTTTGTAGACAAGCTAACTTACAATTTACAGCACATCTGTCGAGATGAATGGGCCAACATTGAAGCAAAACTACTTTAATTTCTGGGAGAATTCCCAAAATGTTTGGCACAAATCATACAGTTTCAAATTAAATTCCACAAAAATTCAAAATAATTTACTTTTAAATTGAAAAAGGTAAAGTATTTATAATTTTTTTAATTAGCATATAGAAGCATTTTTAAAACCAAACCGACCTAAAACTAAAATTGTTATTCTGATTTACTTTTAGATAGTGAGAAAACATGGTGCTGCTTTACACAACGTAAAGATCTGGTTTCAACTGTCTGCATCTAAAACATGTGAAGCATAGACAAGCTGCTGATTTTAAATTTTAACTGCTATGCTTAAATCAGCATGTTAGCAACCTGTTTAAAAAGACACTCAGAGACGAGATAAGAAAATATCTGAGCATACCAGGAAGACACTAATGCTGCGACACATGCAAAAGTCAGAGCCTGCTCTTCTGCTGGCGGGGGGCTGCTGACACCCAGAGAGAGGAGGCGAGAGTCGGCGTAATTGTGCCGCTCATTTTGATGACTTGCTTTTTATGCAAAACAGGAAAAAGACAATGTGCAATTATGTCGAGGAGGGAACAGCTGAATGTGGTTGATGAACAGTCTGGATTCAATCATGCTCTTAGTGCGTTATATGCAATTAAACTGCAATAGAGATAATGGCCTCCATTGCCAACTGAGTAATAATCCCAGTCATAATCACCTCCATTACTTTTATTAGGCTTGGCATTGCCATCATCACTTCTAATATTATTTTTCTTTTGCACAAAAGAAAGTGTTTGATGATGAAACCTTAAGAGCGTAAGGTAAGACAAACAGTGATGCTTCAGAAAATGAGCCTGGAGGGAGAATGTTTCTAGGTGTCTGGGTGGCCGATGTTGAAGTTGATACCTCAGAGTAGATCTTCTCTGTGAACTGTAGAAACTGTTAACTCACTCAGGTAATAAAGCTCTGGATTGAAGAAGCATTTGAATGTTCAACATACTTAATAAGACCTTGGAAACACGACGCCAAACACAGAATCTGTGGGGGTAAGGCGCCTCAGTCTAAAGCTTTGAAGGCTTTTCCAGTTATAGCTTAAGTATTTTATTGATGGTGCTACACCAGTTTAAAGAGTTCTGTTGGTGTTGCTCCTGTTGTTCATCTACTTCTAAAACACTTTTAGTCTTTGAAGACTTGTTTGCATTGATGCGTGAAACATCTGCTCACACAGCTATTGTTTGTCAGCAGGATTACACAGAAGGGTTTTATTACTGAAACCTTGTTTATGTAAAAAGGCAAAAAAAAGTCCATCTCCTTACCAGATTTACACAGATAGGCATACAGGTCTTCTCTTAGAAGATTTTTACTCCTACCTTTGGCCTGGTTAATAATTTGCACGATCACTGTTTTCACTGCAGCTAAACAGGAAAATAATAAAGGGAATGTGGCATTTAACAGTAAATCTCCTAGATAATGCACATACATTGTTACCTACTTAATCCACCATTTTAGACCCAACTTTTATATAAATTTTCTTTGGGTTCACTAGGTGTTAATCTTTCAATGATACCTAATGGCTCCTTCATCTAATGATACAATTCTTTGAAAAAGTCTTTATAGCTCCTAGTTTTTTTCTAAATATCCAATTTACCAGTTGTTGTAGGTGTTGATAGCTGTAGGCAGGAAGTATCTTCTGTAGATGTCTGTCTTATATCGGATCTGGAGAAGCCTCTTACTGAAAAATCCCCTGAAGAGGATGCTCTCTGTTGTCCATAATCTTCTTGACATGATTAATAATTCTCCTTTGCGAAATAATCTCCAAAGGTTCTAGAGGAGTTCCTAGAACAGAGCTGGCCTTCTTTATTAACTTTTTTTTTATTCATATTGCCACATTCACCAAAATAGGATAATTGGGATCTGATAATTTCCAAAGTCAAGTCTTTGAATCGTCTAGGGAAAAAAAATATGGACCACTGAGTTATGAAGAACTAAATGTTTCCATTATCAAACGTTCAGCGGGTTATTAGATACTCCTTAAAAACTGTTCTGTAATTAAAAAAGTAGTTGTAGAAATCTTGACTCAGAAAGACATTTCACACTCTTCAGATATATATTCATTTGATTTAATCTCCTCTTTCGTTTTATGCATAGATATTCAAAAGATCAAAAGCGTCATTATTCCATTCTTCTCTGATGTCCAGATGAAACAAAGTATTAGAAGGTAAACCTAGAGCTTGTGTTTAATATCTGGGCACGTGTTTGTGTAGTTTGGATGTTGTAATTCTGACTGTTAGACAGGAACTCCCCTCTATTAGGCAGCAGCTAAAAACTTTGCAATCACTGCAACTTTTTATTGCTGCATGTTTACATGAGCTGATTCGCACAGTCTGTGGTGGCATTCCTGCTGACATGAATTGAATACTGCAAGATTCCTTAACTGAATTATTGACTCTGTGTCCTTATCCAGACAAGTGAAGCACAGAGTTGTGTCTCCTTTTCTATTTTGGTGCAGAACTATTGCTGGACTGTTTCAAGCTGTACTTATTAAAAACTTTACACGACCTGTCAAAACAAGCAATATCAGGATAAACCATCGTATGTGACATACCTTCATGGGAATGAGGAAACCAGATCTGCGAGGCGCTGGAGTGGGGTCCGCCTCGGAAGGATGGCGAAGAAGGGGAGGAGGGTGGCCTGGAAGGGTGAGGTGGGTGAGATGGCGGGGAACCCAAACTACTGGCCAGGAAGGTCCCCATGAAAGAGGCCGATGAGTTTCCCATCAATCCACTGCCTGGATCACCAATGGGACAAAGGGGAAGATAAAGAACAATAATCATAGTTAGAGGGGTAGACTTTGGCAATGATTTATACTAACCTAAGAAGAGGCATCATAACTAGAAGTAAGCTTACATTTTGCTTTGAATCATAAGGCCTCAGAGACGATGGATCAGTGAGAGAGTCTGTGTGTGTGTGTATGTGTGTGTGTGGGTGTGTGTGGAGGGTGGGGGGGGTGAGCCTCTCCTCCCCGTCGCTGTCAGCAAAGTCCTCTCCCCTTGTCTCCCCTCACAGCATCTCTCCCCATAGGCAGACAGAGGTCTCATCTCACAGCTGAGTACACACTTTCTCAGGCTCTCTCCCTCACGCTCTCACACACTTTTGCTCCCGCTCCCCAGTGTCCCTTTCTCAATTTCTCTCCCTCTCTCCATTATCTTGCTCTCTCTATCTCTCACTTTCATGCCCTCAATCTCTTATATTGCTTTGCTCCATTTCACCTTTGCTCTCCCTCTTTTTTTCTGTCTTTCATTCTTGCATTTCTCAGCATGACTATGACGGTCCGTCCGTCCCCCCCTTTTTTTTTTTGTCTTTTTCCTCTTTTTCGTTCCATTTTTGGCTTTCCCTTTTCCTTCCTCTTCTTTTTCACAACAGCCATTTCTGGTCCTCTCTTTCCTATTTTGATGGGCAGAAATACACTTTTGTCCGTGCCTCTTTGTATTCCTATTGTCTCTTCTTTCCCTTCTTCTCGGTTTCTTTCTGACTCACAACGTTTCTTTGCTTTGCTTTGTTCTTACCAATAATAATGGCACCAGCGGAGCAATCTGTCCCTGGCTGGCTGAACCTTGTGTTTAACAAGACTATGATGAGTAATTGACCATTTGTAGGAACGCCCATGTGACTGGAGGCTGATTGTCTATTATGCATTGCTGGGCAAGCTGGTGAAAACACACTGATTAACCACTGCTTAAATTGCATTCCCATTACGCGCCCGCCAGTACACTTGAGTGAGGGGCCCGGCTGCCCAGCTCTTTGCACATTCATCCCCCCCCCAAGTGACACAACCATGAGGTTTCATGCATATGTATGAGGTTTCCAGTATGAGAGCTCACTTGCCCACAAATTTAGGTCTATCAAATATCACACATGCAGAGCTTTAAAAATAAACACACACATACAGCTAAGAAGAAGTGTGCAAAAAGTCATCTTTGTTTAAGGATTATTAATCTTAAAAGGTATGTGATGTGACCGGATTTTCTTCCAGTAGTGATCAATCCAGATCTGAGTCATTTCCTCCCAATGACTGTGAGAACAAAAATCTGGAAGTTTTCATCTGGTAAGCAGTGAACAAGCACCTCCTCGAGGCTATCAGAGGGCTTGGACCAACCAGTGTCCTTTATTCATCTACAGAAAAGGGCTCTGTTAAAAGGTCAAAACAAAAGACCTAATAGTGGAGGGCACACACATCTACTGTTATTTAGGTATACGATTTTTGTGAGCTTGCGTAATATTTTGCACCACAGCAGAAGACAGGTGGAAATTCCCCAGGACTCCAAATCTCCAGAGTCCCACTGTTTAAAATCAGCATTTCCTGCCAGCTCCCAAATTTAGTTAGGAGAAACGAAGGGGACTATTATACAAAAGTATGTATACCCCCTAAAAAACAAAAAATCCTCTGACCTTTTTAAAATTATTCTTTGTGAAGGACCAGAGTTCCAACATAAACAAGTGTATAACTTTTAAAGGGGAGGAAGTGTTATTTTTTTAACTGTCATAACTTTTGTATCCATCCTCCCCAACGTGGACACCACTACACAAAACCCAGTGTAATCATTTCAGAAGTCTCCACAATTACAGTGCATTAGGTTGAAAAGAACTAAGCAGCCATACTCCCCTTAATAAAAATATTTTAAAACAGCTTTATCTGTTGATCTAATTAAAAAGAACAAAAAAACAAAGACATCTCTAAATCAAATCTATAGCCAATTTCAAAGTGTCATGAAGCCCCTTTATTAACTTCAAGCCTTATGGTGACATATAAGTATGTTAGCATGGAGATACAAAATAAAGAAAACTAAGGTACAAATGCATGAAAGTTGTTTTACAGATAAATGATAACTTTATCGTTAGATTCCAGTTAGCTCATTACAATTTCCTTCAATTATTTTTTTCCCCTCAGTTTTAGGACTAGCTTAAACAAACCCTTACTTTAGTAACATTATTTTACCCAGCACTGTTGTTCTGCCCACACATGTCATGCACTGAGCCTAGAGCTCCAAGTTCCAAGCGAGGCACGAAAAGTAACTGGCTTGTGAAAAATCATAGATATAGTAGCTCGTCATAACAACCACATATCTAAAGTAAAATGTGAAAAGCATATTTGTCTGATGTAAGCCATGCAAAAATATTTGTTCAAGAAAAATATGGACCGCTCTCCAGTCTCTCCCCATCCGGACCCCCTTCATGAACCCAGTATATAATTAAATGGTGAAAAAAAGATTTACTGTGGCTGATTCTTTAACAAAGTCATGAGTTAATGAATCCAAAACAGCTTGGGAACAGAAATGAAAAAAACCTTGCAATTAGGGTGATCAAAGCTGCTGTGTAAATACACATTAATGCAAATTTTTTTTTTGGCATTCATTTTTTTTTTTAACGCAATTAACATAGATGCTTCTGTACATTTTAGACCTTATCTGCACTGTAGTTTTATTTTGTTTATCAGATGCAAATGGTAGATCATATCACGCATCACACTTTGTTGCAAGATGAAACACGCGTCGTTTAGCATCATCATCATCTTTATAATGTCTGTTAGTATCAGCTAAATCTCAATCTTTGACTATCCCATCTGAATGCAAGAGGTAAGATGGAGGTTAATTTACTTATTGGGGTCCCAGATTGCGTTTATTATTATGTTTATTTTATTCATTATACTTATCTGTTTCTTCATTTTGATCGCTCTGAAAAATGGATGTGTTTGTTAATTGTCCTTCATGATATATGGGCCATTGTTGTTGCAAAATTTGTTTAATATTTTTTAAAGATTTTAATTTCTCCTTATATTTATTGCAGCCGTTTTCAAAACATTACTAATGAGAAGTTATTTTGAAAATAGAAGGGGGGGAGCATTAGATATAATGCATATTTGCAGTCAAACCCTTAAAATGGGTAGCACCTCTCCTGATCTTTCTTTTGTCAGCAAATTTGCACAGGAGTTTTCGTAACATTAGGTTCACAGCTGGATACGTTAATTCTAGCTTGCTAGTGTAGTGGAGGACTGTGTGAAGGGTTGCTGTTATCATTTAAGTCTGCTACAGCTTGTTGAAGTTCCTTTGAAGCCAAGTCACCGTTACAGCCAAGATAATTTTCTTCCAATTCTTCTCATTCAGCAGCATCATGGATACATGGCCAGTGTTTTACATCAAAGCAATGTTATTTAGCAACAGAAAGCTCTGGAATTAGCGGAGGCAGTGGAGTTAGTGGACGAAGAGGAATGCAGGGGTAGATGTCCTGCTATGCAATGCTAGCTGGAATGAGGTCCCAGGTTGCTAATCGCTAATATTTGGAAGTGATAGTACTGCATACTGCATACCAGCCCAATTAAAGACAAGACAAAATGATAAAACATACATAGTATTCGAATACATTTACAAGGCACTGTACATGACCCTGTCACTGTGCAGATATTAAACTAAAACAACCGTAGTTTAGTCTAGCAGAACACAATAAAACAACAGGAAAGCACACCACCAGCCCTGTACTTATTTTGAGAACAGAACATAGAACTCCAATTATGGCAGGATTGTAAGGGGTTGATGGGAACCATTGGAAAAGACCACGAATGTCACTTTTAGTCTCTGCCTGGCTCTCTGCTGCCTCCTCCTATCACCATATCCCTGTGGAGCACTCCTGGCACAGCTCCCCGAGCTACAGGGCAAAGAGGGTCAGGGGTGCCGGGGGGGGACGGATTATGGCTAGCGTGTTCACCAGGCACCCATCCAGCTTCCATCATGCAAGCACCTTGGACTCCTGTGTGCCACCGCCTTTCACACTGCACACACTCGTCCCCTCAGCCTGTTGCCCCCGGGAACCCCAGCTTTCCTGATCGCCTCCAGCTCACATAAATCAGCTAATCCTCCTGCATTATTAACAGCCTTCCCTCAGAGATGTGGAGGGTGGGAGAGAGGAAGAGAATGAGACAGAAAAAGGGAAGAGAGAGATGCTGAGAGTGACAGAGAGCCCACAAAGCCCCCCTAAACAATCTGAGAAAGAAGAGTTTCTACCAGAGAGACAAGTAAGGGAGAAAGAGAGTAAGAGAAGAGAGGATGTCTACAGGGAGGGAGGTTTTTAAAGTTTAAGATAGATTCAGGGCTGTTTTTTAATTTGAAAGGAGAGTGTGAAATAAAATGCTTAGAGCCCTTCCCACAACAATTAGCTTAGATCTTTAGCCATTGATTCCAGACCAGAGACCGTATCCAATAGCAGCTGTCAAAGAAAAAAAAGAGACTTTACAATGAACTTATCTTTATCAAACATAACTGCTAATCAGACAAATCACTAGTTGTTATTTCATATTATTCTATTGATGAATATCATTTTCTTTCATTCTATGTTTTATACTATCCTCTTGAACTGATAGCACTGGTTATAAAACCAATACATGCTTTATCTAGGAAAGTTTAATTTTGGATACCAACCTTAGTGATGGAAAACAGACAAAGAAAAGTTACTAGAAGCATTGATTTCATTCACCCATTTTAGGGATAGTACCAACATTGCTTACAGTATGAGTTATTTAATCTAAAAATATGTTTTACTTTTCTTATTTGACTGGATGCCATCAGTCAGTACATCAATCAGACAATCTTTAACCAACCTGCATTATTTAAATTGAAGTGTTTTAAGATGACGTGTGTTGTGAATTGGTGCTATATAAAAAATTAGAAATGAATTGAATTGTTTATGGCTAACAATGGTGTACTTGTATTGGTTCTTAGAAATCATGTCATGTGGATCCTAATTGACACTGATCTTTAACAGCAGTAGTAATTAATCCTATTATGGAATTAAAGTTGAGGGGAAACTGGGACTGGGGAATCCGATATTGTTCATTTTATACCTAAAACATCTATGTAACACTTCCACTCAAAGATCTGTTCTAGACAGGTTGAAGATAATGTATTGATATTTTACCACATGACCTGGAGGTGCTAACTAGTTTCATCACAGCTGTGTAGGATGATGGAGAAGCTTGGCGTCAGCTAATGTGGACCCAGGCGGAGGACCCTGAGAATGGAAAGAGCCAACAGCAGGCTGGGAGGCGGAGCAAAAAGTATGGAGGCCCAGTTGTCATGGGAACGAATGAGAAACTGTGCTCAAGGTGAGTAGACTTTACAACAAACGGTGGGCAAAAGCACACGGTCAGCATGCTGCTCGGCAACAACAGCCATCGCAGCCTACCTGGAGTGTATGTAAAACTGGCTCGTATTCACACACACACTCAGACACACCTTGCTATGACATTCTATCTGGTTTCAGTTGTTTTCCTGCTGGAAGGGAGGCACCCCCTTTTTGTACTCTTCAGGTAACTAATCTAGTCCATTAGCAACCCTGTTGATTAACATACGTAACTCCACGGTGAGATGTTGTTTGGTTTCCTAACAACAAAGTTGTACAATAATAGGATGTGGACAGACTTACATTGGCCAAGAAGTGATCTGGGGTATAAAAATAAAAGACAATCGGCACACACCCAAACCATGCTGTCCTTTTGAATGCTTGGAATCACACCAATATTTTCTCCTTAGGAAATGCACACTCATTTAAACTCTGCCCATGATTATTTCCCAGTGCATCACATTTCCTTGTCTTGATAAATGAGCCTAGGAAGTCTTTGGCCCTCTGTCTTGTTTTCAGACAACTGCCTAAAGGGACGGATGGACGTGTCGTCTAGACAAGGACACTCGACAGACAATGAGAGGTGAGAGTGACAGTGAGAAGAGAAGGGAGATAAAGAGAAAATTGCAGGTGTGACTGCATCAACCTGCTCTCCACAGCTCAGCGATCAGGGAGCGCCACAGAAAATGGGCCAGAAGAATCACGATTGGAAGGGAATAAAAACACACCTCACAAATCTTTGAAAAAGTCTGGACACACAACACGGTTGAGTTTCAAAAGCCGGAAGGTATTTATGGGCAGAAATTTATGCCATCTGAAACTGAATATGAATTGCTCTAACTGAATATCTATTTGTGTAATTACAAATGAAATGCATTAGCTTAAAAATGAATTGAATTTAATTGTGTAAAACTGAATCAGTTTGCCTTGAAAATGTATTTGGATGTACTAAAAGTTCAATTTTTCATTTTTTTACTATGTGTCAAATATTTTGTTACAACTTTCCATTGCAGCAAACCTTTCTACCTGTGAGATCCTAAGGGTGCTCAGCCCAGTTAGCTTGTCAGCTTTTGGGGATAGAAAGTGATTAAAATCTGTGAATGAAAAGAATAGATAAAAAAAATGCCTATAACTTCAAAAAGTCAATGTTGTCTTAATTTCAGCATTCATTTGTCCTTGGTAGGAGTTCATTTAAATAATTTTAAAGTTATGATATGTACTCACTTTATCCTGTAAGCCTTTTCAAAATCTCTGATCCTGATGTTTTTTTTCTAATAACAATCTTCCCCAATTACGTATTAATGCAAATTGAATGTTGAATTTGGTTTATCTCAAACTTTTGTCGATTTAATTCATGCTTATGTAGATTAAACATGTGCTTAAACTTACTGAGACCCTTTCCATTCTTAAAACTGATTTCCATCTGGAACTTCCGCTAAAAAAAAAGTCATCCCAAAGGATGATGCTGACTAACTTATTAATTGTGGAAATTATGATCTGAGTGTTATTTTGTGTGCCAAACATACCTTGTAAAACTATCTTAAAATTATTGCCCAAACCTCTAAGTTTGGCTTCATTTGAATATAGCATACTATTTCAAATGAAAGAAAGTGGTCCCCTTCTCACCTAGTAGCTAGTTGTCACATATAGATAACATAAACATATAGATGTCATTTTGAGAAGTCCCGTTGCTCACTATTGTGTAATATTTTCAATAGTTTTAAATCGCCGCCTTAATTGTATCATGGAATATGCTGTGGAGCTTTTTATAACCTTTGTACTATGCGATGATTTTGATTCAATGTAATCACCCAAGAACCTATTGGTTCAAAGGCGTGGATACATTTGAGAGCCACTGTATATGTAAAAAAAAATTACATCAACCAAATAATCATTATTCAGTCACTTACTGATGGCATTTATTTCTAGGAAAACTTAAATATGAGCGCACTGTGAAAACAAGTGAAAAGAATACAGACTTACCAAGTAAAAACATACTGAGCAGGATGCCTTTTGGTACAAAAGTTTCACCTCCACTTTTTATACTTGTTTTTTTCACTCAAACTTTCCTGAGGAGATTATATCCCAAGCTCTGTCCAGGAATTTAGATGTCCACAAAAAAGCAAAGCAAAACTTCCACAACAGTGTTTAATCCTAAATATAAAACTGGATTTTTTAACATAGAAAAAGTGGACCTGACCGGGGGACTGTACACACAAGCAACTCCAGACAGACTGCATATGTTATCCCAAAGGGTTGCTGACTAACCAAGCCTTCTTCCTCACAATAAAACACACTAGGAATTTGAAATGGTTACTAAAGTGGGGGGGATTTCCTTCAAACAGTCAAAGCCATATTGAAAGCATTTGTGCAACTGGTAGCCAAATTCCTCTACAGAAACAATTGTTGCTTTTTTTTTTTTTTCTCGTTCTTGAGGGGGTTGATGGTAACATCTATCTGGTGGGTGGCTTGGCTGATCAAGAAGTATACTCAAGTTAGAGTGAGAAAGAGAGAGCAATCAGGCAGTCCAGTGCTGGAGCTGTGCCCGGTGCAGGGGTGGGGGAAAGTGCCAGTAGAGCACGCCTCCGACACTCTCCACACTGCGTGCCTGTGGAGTGAGCTTAGTGGATGTGGTCAGTGCGGGGGTGGGAGAAGTGCAAAGCAAGAAGCAGTTGGAAGGTTGGGCGGATGGATGGAGGAAGAGAGTGAGAAGAGACTCTTTTGATCCAGAGCAACATCCAGTGGGGGACAAGAGTGGAGAGTTTAGAGGAGATAAGTGTGAAAGCAACTGTGAGAAAGTTCCAATGTGGAAGAGCATGTGGGAGCTGCTGAGCATATGCAATCATCTGCGTGTGCAATTGTGAGTCCATATGGTGGCTGTCTTCACAAAGTTGACAGCCTGTGTTTGCAAAGTTGGGCTGGTGGTCAGCTACTCATTCACTACCACAATGATGACAGGATAAAGATAGTGAAGGCAGGCTGGAAATCCTTCTGCAGATGTATAATGCAAATACTATTAACATGGAGAGGTCAAATGATTCATCTCAAAACTTCACCCAAAGGTTTTTTCAACATGCAAGATGGCCTGATTTGGATTAGAGGTTTTTAGTCTAAATAAGCTAACTGGATTATTCAACATTGGCAACAATTCTGAAAATGACAGTGAGTGAGTACAAGCCTTAAAAAAACAAACAGTGAAAAACAAAATAAATGCTTCTGAGATGCATTTATTGTAGGGGAGTATCATCTGATTTATCAAAAATTTGCCATATCAAATAATTTCTAACACCAGTTGACTGTACATAACTCCCAAAACCCAATACTCATCTTGAGTCTGACATAGGACGTGGACAGCTGCTTAAACTCATTCACAAAAGTGTCAATACCCCTTGACCTTTTTCATATTTAGTCACGGTAAAAATTCACAGTACGACATATAAAATTATGATTTGAAATTGTAGAACAACACAACAAAAGTTAAAGGTTGAAGTTTAAAAACCTTTACAACTAAATATCTAAAGAGTATGATCTTCACTTCTATTCACACTCTCTGAGTCAATACCTTACTGAAAACGGTTTCAATGAGGTACAACATCAGGTCTTTGAGGTATTTTGGATCCCAGCATTTTTAAAGAGTCACAGTTTGAGTTGTATCTGGACTTTTACTTGGCCATTCAACCACTTAAATTATCTTTGATTCAAACTAGGGGTTTCAAGTCCTCAAGGATTGTTGGCCTGCAACCTTTAAATGCAAGACATCTGAAACAAATGGTAGTTTGTAACCACGTTGTAAACACCCCTGCTCAATGATTTGAGTCTCTCCTGATTTAAAGGATTTAACTGTAGCTGACAATATATTGATAGTTCTTATCATTCTAAGTGTTAAGTTCCAATCTTCCCATTTACTGAAAGTTTCCATGCCAAGGCTGTAGAAAGGACTACCTATGCCATGATGCAGCCTCCATTATGAGTAACTGTGGTTTGTACAGGAACCCAGGAACCATCTTTTTTTGTTTGTTTGTTATTTTTTATATTCTAGTGACATAGGGTTTTATTCTTGAAAGTGGGCAGATGGGAAATGGGCTTAGGGAGAGGGGAAAGACATGCGGTAAAGGTCACCAGACCAGGACTCAGACCAACAATGGCCACATCAAACACCAACGCCTCTGAACATGGGTCGCACACTTAACCCCTGCACCAGTGCAGCACCCGCCGTACAGGATAAATGTAGGACAAAATGTTTAGCTTTGGTGTCATCTGATTACAAAGCAAATTTTCCAAGTTTGCTGTGTTTCCAAGGGCTTGTGGCAAGCTGCAAACAGCATGTCTGCAAGCCTTTCAATAGAAATGACTTTCTTCTTCCATGAAAAGGCATTTATTTTAAATATGGCTTTCTTTTCCTGTACTATCCTAACACCTGAACTAAGGGTCTCTGGTTCTTTGATGAAAGCTCTAAAACTGTTTTTTTTTTATTTATGGACAATGGGTAAAATAATCCCCAATGAGAAGCTTCTACAACTGTTGCCTCTATCCTGGAGAAAAGAATCCCCAGAGTATGATGCCACCCCCATGTTTAATTGTGGATTATGGCTTATTTAGGGTGATGCACAGTTTTTGTTTCTTTCTACTTTCAAAAGATTCATTGAACAACAATCTGTGATATTTGAGGGCTGGAAAATAAATTCATCTATATATAATTGTGATCGATATCAATATAAATATATTTGATAAAATTTTCTATTATTCCTCTGAACTCTGATCCAGAATCATGGCATTCTGGGGGAGATTAATTAAAATTAATTCAGTTTAAATTTGGGCTCCCCCCAAGCCATACTTTAACTAGGTAAAAAATACTACTCAATAATAATCAACGCTGAGTAGCAAGAACGGTTTTTATCATAATCTATTTTGCCATATTCTCCAGGCCTATGATATGTTCATAGCCCAACATTCTTTAAAAGGAAAACATTGAATTTGTGGTTTTACAAAACGTGGAAAAAAAAGTTAGAGAGGTATACAAGGGGTATAAATACATTTGGAAGAGATAATCACAACCCTTTTTAGTGCGTTCTTGACCTCAGTGTTAGAATAATTATGATTTTGCTATTTTTTTTAAAGGATTTCAGTGCTGTTCAAACGGTTTGCCATTTTTGATGAGGGACAGACAAGGACTGACAGAGACATGCAGATGATAGTAATGTCTGTACAGTAAATGAGGAGGAGGTGCAGCACATTTACTCAGAAACAAAGAATCTTACTTGGAAATCAAAAATATTATCTAACAATCATCAAGAAGGTCAAAGGTAAAAATAATGTTAAATGACTGCAGTGAAAGTAAAGAGGTAGTAAGTTAGTAGATTGGAAATTAATAGTAGCACAGTGAGCTTAGATTTTGTGTGCAAGGTGTGAGTTGTGTAAAAATGCACAAGTTGTCATTCACTTTCCCTTTGCCACAAACACAAATTTAATCGCACTTAATATAAAAAGGTTATAATAAACAGTTAGTCCACTACTCCTTATTCAGCTGCCTTAAATACCATCTAATAGGAAGAACGTTATAGGTGGTCCAGTTTAACTTTTTTTTCTATTGAAAGGTGGGTTTCTCTGAAAACACCTGAATGTGGTTTCCATCAGCATTTCATTAAACCAACTGAGTTTTGTTTATTTATGTCTCGTGCATAAGCCTTTCTTAAAGACTGAATAAGGAAAAAAAAAAGGTGTGATTTTGCCAAAAGCTTTTAATGGTTTAACGAGTATCCTTGTTAACTGAGCCGTTGTTAGATGAGTTTATTTTAGGGCAATGTGGTGACTCCCATTTGGTTATTTCCAATGCATTAAAAGGTGATCAATTGCAAATGTGTATCTGCATGTGAATGTTATCATCCCCATTTTATTTTGCTTTCCCTCACTCACATCACATCTTTCGTTTTTCAATCCCTCTGTTTTATGGTGTGCACGCTAAACTTATGAGCAAACACAGACGCGCGCGCAAACAGAAAAAGAGCCGCCCACAGCTGCGTCAGGCCATCGCTTTAACAATCCAATCTGTTTTCTTTCCCATGATGTTTCCCATTGGCACAGGGAGGAGAAAATCAGATTTACTCCCCCACAGGGCCCATGCAGTTGCACTGATATGGAAAATGATTTCAGTGCTGCTTGAGCCATAAACATTATTTTGGGCTTTAACCCCCCCGTTAATGACACATTTCTTCCCAGCATTGTAGAGCTCACAGAGGAAGGGGTGAGTGTAAGAAGGGGAGGAGGAGGAGGAGAAGGAAAAGGGAGATGAATCCTCCAGGGCCCCACATACAACAGGGGAGTCCTTCACCTCTCAGACTGCATCCTGACTGTTCTCACTCCCACCTCTTTCACACACATGAACACACAGGCAAGAACACAAACAGCTAATCAACCACTTTGGAGTTTAAGAGCCTGCTGTTGGGAAACAACTGTATAAAAGAGATATTTCTCACCTCTCTATATGCAGTACCTTTTTTAGCATGTTATCACGTTGCAACCACAATGTGTTGTATGTATTCAGTACCCATGAGTTAATACTTTGTAAATCCACTTTTTGATAAAATCACAACAGCTACTCTTTTGGGATATGTCGCTAGCAGCTTTGCAAATATTGGGACTTAACTTTTTAACCCTTTTATGTAAATATAGCTCCAGCTCAAACACCTTGGATTATAGTGTCTGTGGCTTGCCAGAGACTATAAATTGGTCTAGTTTTGAACTTTAACTGGGCCATTTTTCCTTACAAATCTGCTTTAATCTAAATGCTTCCATTATAGTTATGACTGTTTAATTAGTTTCGCTGTCCTGCAAATCCCACACCTGTTCCTCAACCCTTTGCAATTTATGAGGTTTTTCTCTTTACTGCAGAAAACTATCCCCAATGCCAATGATGATGCCACCATGTGGGACCTTATTTATGTTATTTTCTCTGGGTTTCCAAAAAAAGTTTAACTTTAATCCTATGTACCCAGAGCATGTTCTTGCACCTCCATTGTGGCTTGTGGCAAACTTTAAAAAGACTTCTTAAGGCTGTCATTTAACCATTGGTTTCCTATTGTCAATCTTCTATAAAAACATGAATAATTTTTGAGTGTGTCACCAGTAGTCAACAAATTGTCAAATCAATTCCAATAACAGATGTTCAGAGGTATGTTTTTTTTTACAAACTAACGCCATCTTAAACATATCCAGAACTTTATTCCCAACCTGTCTGCTGTCTTTCTTGGTGTTCATGATGTGGTTTGTTTACTTTGTGCTTTTACTAACAAACCACAGCTGTATTTAAACCAAGTTTCAGCTACATACTGGTAATTAGGTTGCTTTCTGAAGACGATTGGTTATACCGGATTTAATTAAAGAGTTTCAAAGGGCTAATTGCATATGCATGACACATCTTGTATTTATGTACTATTCTGAAATGGTCCCCAAGATTCATTTTCAGTAAAACATGTGTAACTAGAGCTACAAAACATATTGAAGCT
>JAUZNJ010073649.1:0-25249 GCA_034780135.1 Jordanella pulchra | reverse complement strand
GCCTCTCTCATCTTTTTAAGTGGGAGAACTTGCACAATTGGTGACTGACTAAATACTTATTTTCCCCACTGTACATACCCCTTTAAAATAAGTTTTTTTTTGACATTCTCCAAATTGTTTGTTAGATTTTATCATCATTCTTTTGTAATGTCATGGATGTTTTATAGTCTTATCTGGATGCTGTGAATGTGGTCTGTAAGTAAACAGTTATAGAATGTCATAAAGTATCAGTTGCTTTTATTATAAATTTTTTTAGGGGTAGTAGTGGTAAACATGACCTTCAATTATTGCAAGCAAAACTAATACAATAAAAGTATTTTCTGCTGCCTTAAATAACTTTTTGGATAAACAAGGTCATGGAACTGTTTTGAACCAATAGATATATCAGCAAGCGATTCTCTTAAGTGTCATCTTTAAAGCATACAGTACTTTCTAAAAATATCAGTACTGTATGAATTTTTCACTTATCACATACAATTGAGTCAAAGATTTACAGATTTGGGCTTAAAGCTAACCCTCTTAATTTTACTAACATCCTTCTAACTGATCAATCTTACAATTGTTTGTATCCTTGTTTCTTTAGGGTTCTTTGCCACTTTGAGATACTTGTGAGAAGTTCATCATAAATAATCAAAATAATGGGCGTGCAGGTGGCGCAGGGGTTAGTGCGCACGACCCATGTACGGAGGCCTTAGTCCTCGACGCGGGCGACCCAGGTTCAAATCCGGCTTGTGGTCCTTTCCCGCATGTCTCTCCCCCTCTCTCATACCCCGTTTCCTGTCAGCCTACTGTCAGAAAAAACGAGCCACTAGGGCCGTAAAAAGCTAAAAAAAAAATAAAAATTAAAAAAAAATATATAAAATATAAATAATCAAAATAATAATTATTATTTCTTTATTTTAATTATTATTTCAACCTCCAGCTTCATCTGTCTTTTAATGCTAGCTGTGCATGCAAAATCCTTATGAAAATAGGGCGGTCCTTACCCCTTTTTCAGTTGTTATAATTTGCACAAACTATTCTTTTAGACACCCACAACATGTCCACTATTGTGCACTTAATTGTTCATTTATTTTTATTTTGTTCAAACAAGTTTTACAGTTGTATGCACTCATAAGTTAAATAGCAATTAGAAGGTAAAGGGGTATGATTAAATTTTATTTTACTTATTCATTCTCATTTTCTGACATAAGAACGAAACACAGGCCCAACTAGCTGTGTGTTAGAACAACAAAAGAATGAATGAATTCAATGAATTGAATTGAGCTCAAATCATGGTCCAACAGAAAACTCTGTACACATATGGAATAAGTTTATCATAACTTCCATGTTTAATAAGTGTTTATTGACCAAAATTATTCAGCTTCAAGTCAAGCATATTTCAGTTAAAACCTGTTGACTAAACTAGTAAAACTCAACTATGTTGCTATTTACACAACGAAGAAGCAAAAACATGTTTGAAAGCCATGATCAATTAAATGATGCAATATCATTTAGCATGGATCATATACTTGAGAACCAACAGTTATCTTGAAGAATTTGGAATGTGATCAAGTTAGCGTTTGATTGATTTAGAGCAATTGGAATGTTCAAAACAATTGACAATGCAATCCCATGAGACAAATAAAACATTATTTGGAAAATAATGTTTTATTAAATGATTTGCTTAATCAGACACTGATGACCTTTACTTAATTGATTCCTAGCCTTCTTTTATTGAGCTAGTAGCTAGAGGGGGCTCCTCTTAGATAACTCTTTGATCACAGTTTTAAAATGAAAATCAAAATGTGATGAGGATATGAGGAAACGCATAAATGTTACTGTTATATTAGTCTTTAAACCCTTAGTGTAATAAAGCTTGATTTTGCTTTATAAACAACAACTCAAAAATGTCAGCATGACACATTAACAAATGCCATTAATTCCATGTTATGTTTGTATTTGTTAAAGTTAAAACTTTTTTTATTGGACTGTCTAAAATAAAGTGATTCATTCATTAAATAAAACACAGTAAATATACAGAAATCACATTGCTGCGATAGCAAACTGAACAATCGCATTATCCACATTTTCGAGATAGAATTTACTAAATTAATTAAAAACCTTGCTATATCAGGCAAAGAAAGTCCCCTGGCAGTTAGGTCGAAAGTTAATATCTTCTCTTTAAAATATGTAAAACACTTAGGAACTGATTTTCATTAATTCCAAATAAGAGGGGCTGATTTGCACATACTATTTTTTCTGCATAAGCAATAAGTGGACATTTTTCGGCTGATCCACAAAGCTTTCTGTTGAAATGTTCATACAAACAAACCGATTTGGTGCTGGCCTTTAAATTGTGCAGATTGCATGTTCTACTGTCAGTCCAAGAGCGGCCGTTAAAGGAGGAAGTACTTCAAAATCATAGAGGTACACCTAAAAATGATACAAAATAATATTCATGGGGAACCCTCTGCCCTATCTCAAAGTACTACTACAAACACAGCAGGAGGGCTAGAAAATGTAGTCGTGTCTCGTGCATGGTTTTGTTTTATTACACTAGGGGAGAAAAAAATCCCTGTCGCGATGCACCCGTTTCAGTAAGGAGTACCATGTAATGATCAGAATATTAATGAAGGCACATCAATATGCATACAGGTTTGCACACACTGTCTACTGAACTGCTAACATAAATAACTTTGCACCTTCTTCCTAGATCTGCTCTAAGCATACAAACATGTTTGCACCTGTTTCAAGACACGCAAGCCTTCTGAAGATCAGGCACCAAGTGAATTACAAGACAAAATAAAGTTTGTGATGGTAAAAACCTGTACTTGCAGTATTTACAAGAGTAACAACCAGATGAGTTGACTGGGTGAAGTTTATGACATAACACTCTGCAATGTTTTCAGGGAACATAGTCTAGTTTACGTTTAGGTAAATTACACTAGCATTCCTAAGTTCACTCTTAAACCATTTATGTCCATTTTTGTCCACACAAATACAGTACTACTGATGACAGTGAGGTCTGAGCTTCCTTGTAACTGGAGAAGGAAGCTTAGAGTTTAAAAGCTTGTGAATTCTACTGTCTGATAAGCAGCAAAAGACCCCAGTGTGGCACTCTGTAACCATTCAGCCTTAGTTAGATTAAAGTCTCTATTTCTGATTTTGAGTCATATTTAGAGAGGTTTATCTGTGTGCATGTAAGTAAAAGACCAGGGAACTTAGTGAGTCTGGGGTGTTCATGGTAACTTATTTAGCACAATTTTCTTGGAGGTATTTGGCAGAGGTGAGGTTAGTCGATGATGCTGGCTGTGGTCTGATAACTCCAACTGGGCGGCAGGGCAAACAGGCAGTTGTCAGAGGTAGGTAATGATGCAGTTCAGGTTAACCAGAATCCAAACACACAGGCTGTCAGTAAAGTGAAGTCCAGAGCAGAGGTAACCTGGCATGGAGTGAAACTGTGAAAGAGAGAAGTCAGAAGCAACTTCTCTGGAAATTACAACCCCTTAGCAATGGTTCAGCCTAGATTACTAAAGAAGTAAATTCTGGCAGAGACTGGAACTCCTGGCACTCCTAAGAAGCCCAGTGAGCGGTGATGGGCGATAGAAATCAAGTGTGCTGGCAGGAGCAGCTCCAGGAGGCCTTTTCTGCCTTAAACATCCTGGGTTACTGCTCAATCATACAAATATTTACACTCAAGCCAACAGTCTTAACAATCAGGGAGCTTGCACACATCTATTTTGGTTAAACCAGTGGTAATGATATGCTGTGATTATTGATTGTCAAGTGAAAAAAAGACCAGACGACAACAGAACTTGGTTGTAAAACAAAAGAGAAATGAATTACACTATGTTTGAGATTGGAGCACTTTATCTATACCCACCATTCTCCTAAAAACCCATCCGACATGATTAAATAAACATACATAGGTTAACATATTCTATAAGTATAAGGTAAAAGTCTGTCAGGAGGACATGGAAATATGTAGGTTTGGAAAAGAGAAGGGACCAGTTAGAAAAGCAAAGTAGAGAACTTTTCCCAAATGTTTTTATATTACAGCCTTATTCCAAATAGTATTAAATAACGTCTTTCCTCAAAATTCTACACCATTATGTTAATATGGAAAATGTTTTTTAATTGTTAAAAATTTAATAAAAAAGGACACTGGGAATTCACATTTATGTTAGTAATTATTCAAATCATTTGCTTAAAACTTGGTTATTTAACTTTGTAAATAATAACATCCTCAAGTCTGATGCCACAACCTCACCACACCTACCAGTCTTCTCTACAGTACATTTCATGCTTAATTGGGTTTCACAGAAAATATCTATCCACATTAATTTTCAGATCCCTCCAGATGTTCAATTAGATTTAAGTCTGGACTCTGGCTTGGTCACTTGAGGACATGCACAGAATGGTTTTGAAGGCACTCCTTTAAGATCTTCAGGTTAACCAGAATCCAAAAATACAGGCTTTCAGTAAAGTGAAATCCAGAGCGGAGGCAACTTGGCATGGCGTAAAACTATGAAAGAGAGAAGTCAGAAGCAAGTTCTCGGGAAATTACAACCCCTTAGCACTGGTTCAGCCTAGATTGCTACAAAAGTAAATTCTGGCAGAGACTGGGTTTTATGGAAAATGTCTATCCACATTCATTTTCAGATCCCTCCAGATGTCCAAAGATTTAAGTCTGGACTCTGGCTTGGTCACTTGAGGACATGTAAAGAATGGTTTTGAAGGCGCTCCTTTAAGATCCTGGCTTGTGCTGAGGGCTGTTGCCCTTGTCTTGGGTGAAGTGTGCCCTAGAGCAGGTTTTCATCCAGGAATGTCTCTGAAGATTGCTGCTCTTATATTTTCCTTCCTTCTGACCAGTCTGCCAGTTCCTGCTGCTGAAAAACATTTCCATACTGTGATGCTCCTCCCACCTTTCTTCACTGTAGAAATGCTTTTGGCCTGGTGATGGGCAGCGCCTGGTTTCGTGTGGTTCTGTGTGGCATTGCTGTAGAAATGGTTGTCCTTCTAGAGGGTTCCTCTCTCTCCATAGAGGAGCCCTAGATCTCTCACAGAGAGACCACGGAGTCAGTTCAAGAGTCTTCCATTTAGGAATTATGAAGACAACTCATTGGGTTCTTTCAAAGCTGCAGATTTTTTTCTTCTATTTATCTATCTCCAGATTTATGCCAGTAGACCTACATATTTCTGTCTCAAATGTCTACAGACATATACTTTCACCTCATGCTTGGTGTTTGCTCTCTGAAATTCAGTGTCAGTTGTGCAGTTTACTATGGATAAGTTTGCGACTTGCTCCAATCACTTAAATTGTACTGAATTTACCACTATAGGAAAATGTTAAGGATAATCAATGGAAACAGTATGCACCTTGGTACAACTTTGAGTTTTATGTTAAAGGCTGGTAATACTTAAGTAAATTTATAAATTTGGGACAATCTCAAAAAACCTTTTTTTTTTTCCACATAAACATAGTCGGGTATTGCATGTATACTTTCGGAAATCAAGCTGTAAACAAAATGACAAAATTACATGACAAAAAAGTGCAATGTTGTGAATATTTTCCAGGTGCAGTGTTAGTCGCAACAAAGAGTAAGAACAAAGATGGTTCTTTATGTTCACGCTAAAATCATTGTTGTAACCTCGTAACAAGGTTTATAAAAAAAAGGAATAAATCTTCCCAAAAACTGTTCAAAGCTTTGTAGCCCAAAGACAAGATTCCAGGCAACTATACAGACATTTTGCAACATGAAAATACCTATAGCCTTAATTGACAATATAAAATAATACCTAAACATGTGTAAGACTGCAGGCAAGGAAAACTTCATTAACTACAGAACAACAGAATTGATGGATGATTTCATGCTTTTGTGGAAAGTGAGACACAGGGCTCTTTGAAATCCTGCATTACTAAGTGCAGTGGCTCCATTAGAGCTAATGTGTCAAAAAAATCATGTAAAAAGGCCCTTTTAAAGGAGGCCAGACATCCCATGTCTGCTCGTTTTACTCCCAATGAGAGGGTATCCATTGGACCAAGAAAAGATTATTTAAATTTTATTATCATGGATAGAAAGTGACCTTTTAAATTCGTTCTTTTTACAAGTCAAACCAAAACCAAATTTAAACCAAATGTATCATTTAGCTGTTTCAATGAGAAAATATACTAGATCCTTCATTACACCCAGTGATACATTTTTTTCATTGTGCTCCTATGCATTAACGTTTCATGTTTTAGAAAATTACCCATGTTTGTTATCTAAAACATAATAAACATTTTCCTTCTCAGACACAGCATTTCCTCTTACAGAGAAATGAATATGTACAGTCTAGCTGAAGACAAGCATGCTTGCACATGAATGTATGAAGCATAAAAGCATTTAGAACTTCTATGTTTACAAAGAGTGAAAAAGTACATTTCTGAGGACTATAATCATTATAAATGACCCAAAGGAATATTGATTTGTATTTCAGTTGAGACTTATTTTTCTTTTGTCCGTTATGCTGTAAATATCTAAGCGCAATGTGGTTGAATGAATAAATGATGAACAAACGGCATACGGCAATTTTGTTCACACAATATGTCTGGTGAGAGAGTCTGCCTTTTGCTAATGTCTGTGAAACATCTGTAGAAGTGCATTATTTTATCATTTTGTACCTTTTAAATCTTACTTATTTACAGAGAAAAATGAGATGGATATAATAGATATTCAAATAATAAAAACAAGAAATATAAAAAATACCAAATCCCACCGAATAATATTCGATAAAAGTGTTGGCAGTTAAGAACCTTAAGACAAGAGTCTTGCTATCTTGAGACTTCACCAGTCTCAAGATAGCAAACCTAGATCCCCTCTGAACTCTGGGTTACTAGTGATCATTTAAGAAGTGGATAAATATGAGGATACATAACATGTACTTTACTGTGATTTAGCTTAAAAGAGCCCCATTTCCATGTATAGTATGTCAAATACAACCTTGCACTGTGACTGAGAGCAGCAACACACAGTGTGATTCAATGACTGAAATAAGGCCACGCTAATCCGTTACATAGCTCTGTCGGTGCTCTAATGATGCTGCTCTTCCTGTGGGCAGCTTTTATTGTCACTGCCACTGTGCTAATTTTAATCCCATTTCAAGGTACGAATACACATGAGACCATTCACTCACAGGTTCAAATGCAGCACCGGAGACATCAAGAGTCTTCTCAGTTCAGGCAGGGGGAAGAAGGGGCACATTGTTGCAATTAATGCAAACAGATTCAAACAATAATTTATTAAAACAGCAGCAAGGACATCTGTGTTGAGTAGAAAAAAGACATTTTGAGACGGATGCACAATGACTTACTTCACTTTGATACAAATCAAGCAGCCTCAGCATGTAATGTGTTCCAGGTCATTAAACACACCTCTGTGGATATTAGCTGCTGGGTGGTGTCTACTGGAACTACGTCCTGACCCCCCCCCCCCCCACACCCGCTTTTTTTTATTTTGCATTTTATGGAATTGCAGGTTTCTTGATTAGAGCAGATGGATGACACTGACCTAATCTGCTATTATGCTTTCAAAGAGTAGAAGCAGAATAATTCTATCACTTCAGGGAGAGCAGACTTTTAAGATGGACAATATCTTGATAAAAGACTAATCAATCACTTTTAGAGTGCATTACAGTGAGATGGAGCTTAGCCCCGTTGAAGGCTGGCCGGTATAAATAGCAGATTGGCTTCCTTCATGGCTGTTTTTCAATTTCCATCAGTATTCGCCGCATGCGTCTCATGCACTCAACCACCTCATGAACACACATCTTCATTCAGACTCGGAGTGATCTCAAAATGAAACTTGCATTTTTGCTCCACAATGGCGCGCTGCTGAAAAGACAAAGAAAATGCTTCGAGTGGTGCATTTGGAATTCACATTCACGTAGTTGGGATCTCTTTACACATAATTATGCTTTGAATATTTGTTGAGTTACAGCTAAGGAGTTAAAGGCTTTGATCAAAAGTGTTATTTATGAGTGCAAGAGTCGTCTGGTGAATTTGTGTCAGAAAATGAAAGGGGGCTGGCCCAATCATTTTGAAGTGGCCTTTAATTACAGCAGGCTGTTCCTCTTGTGTGAATCGCAAAGCATCAGATAATTCTAACTGCGGCATTGTGGCAAAAAAAGGCGACTTAAATCCTGCATCTCTTAAAGCCCAAAATAAAATTTCATATTTCAAAACACTAACTAGAAAAATGGAAATCTCCTGTAAAGCTTTGCTCTTCTTAAATGTGTCGCTTTAGGACCATAAAGTGTGCATATGCTATTAAAATTAGCCACTTTATTCATTGCTGCTTAACTTTTAATCATTTTACTATTATTACAGCAGAACATTTGGGAGTGTTTCAGTGTGATAAATTGATTGCAGCTTACATCTTCCTTTTTTATGTGTAAAACATTTAAATCAAGCATAATTGTAGGTGGAAATTTTTCTTCTGTGATTCAATGCAACTCACATTGCCTATTTTCGAATAAGGTGTCTTTAACTGTAACCGCTGCCAATAATCCTGCTGCCAAATCAATCTGTTTTTAGAGGATTTGTCAAGTCCAGCAGAATTCCCTTTTGTAGTCACATGTTGTGAGGTATCCATGCAAGCAATGGGGATCAATATTCACAAAGGAGGACACTGAGAGCATGCTGCAGATGTTGGTGTTATGATTACAAACAGGTTATCCCTGGCTTTTTTCTGCTATTCTGAGAGGCTTAACCATTGTGTCCTGTTTCAGTTTTTTTATGTTTCCCTCTGTGTGGAAATATTTATGTTTATTTTTTTCAGTCAGCTTGATGTCTCATATCTGTTGGCAAAGAGAAATTGTACCAAATGACAGTGAAGCCAGCTTCAAAGGTGTGGGTGATGAAGGTGTTTGTGCTTCTGGTTATCTAAACCAGGGTACCCGCATATATTGTCAAAATATCTTTGTTTTTTTTACAGTCTTAAAGTTTCAAGGCTTGAAATCCATTTATAATGAATTCCTAAAACAATAATTCAAAAGTTAAGTATCAAAGAATGAAGTTATTACGACGGAAGGAAGGAAGGAAGGAAGGAAGGAAGGAAGGAAGGAAGGAAGGAAGGAAGGAAGGAAGGAAGCAAGGAAGGAAGGAAGGAAGGAAGGGGGACTGTGGATAAATAACAACTTGATCCACTGATAAATGTGTGAACAAATTGACCCAACTTAAGACCAAGTGAGGAAGAGAAAGCGCACTCTCTTTAATTAAAACATTTCCGTACACTTTGTTTTGTTTCACTTCATACACATCCAGACATGGAAAGCAGTCAAATCAAACCCACCACTTTTCCAGCCTGAGTCGGAATCCCACTCATTCGAGATGTGTTGAATATCAGTAGAAGCTGAACAAAAACCAATGAACCAAATCGCGCTTGTAGTGGGCATAAATGTTATGTTTGACATGCAGATCCCATCCACCCCTCCCAGCCCCCTCCTCCTCTTCATCCCTTCCTGTGTGCGGTTGCAGTATCATATTGTGTTGGACCATCAGCCACCAGCCCAACCCGGAGTATCAAAAACACCCCACAGCATGCATCTCTTCCTCGCTCTCTCCTTCTAAATTAATAACTTAATTCAAAAGTCTTCACTGAAAAAAATAAAACCCCTCAGTTTGTCGGGTGTGTTCGCTTTGAACCGAGCCCTAATGACATCACATTGCTGCAATGCTGCGCTGTCTGTGAGAGGTGTCAGTCGTTTCCTGTGATAACCAAGGAAGTGTCCTCTGGCCGCTCAGACATCATCATGGCGTGACGGCGGATACTCAATATAACGGACTCCCTATTTGTGCAGGTGGATGTGTGCATTATCAGACAGAAGCTGCTTATTTTTGTTTGTCTGTTTTTTCCTTGGATACAGAACACATTCCTGCCATATTCCCTCCGGACGAATCGAAGAAGAAGCGGACAGAGCAAGTCGTGTATGAAAACTAATTGCGCGCATGACTGCGCATACTATTCGAGGAGACTGCGTGCGCGTGTGTGTGTTTGCATGGGTGGGATTCCTTTATCGCGTCTCAGACAGTGGGAACTTATTAAAACCTATCTCTCCGGACATGAGCTGAAACAGGAGGGTTTGTTTGCAGGGCTGCGATCAGAACCAGAACAGTGGTGTTTAAAGAGAGTTTTCTTTAAGGCTCCGATTTGACGCCAACGTCTTTCTTTTTTTCAGGAAAGCCTAACTCGCTTCGAAAGGAGCTGCAGTTCTCCATCCGGACACCATCTCGTCTCCCTCTCTTTCTGTCTTTACTGCAACGGATAAGGGGTCTGAGGTTTATAGAGAATGTAAACCACCTGGCTATTTTTTCCGGAATATTTGTGCTATAAAACAATACAGGGAGACTTTGTGCCACCAAGCATCCCCTGCCCCTAACCGAGGCAAACCTCGGACTATCCCGAGGTTTTATTTCCCCTTTTTGGATTTCGCGGATTTCATCTTTGCATCTTCAGTCTTTAATACTCAGTCGGGATCCTACTGGGATTTTAGGTGGGGTTTTTCATCCAAACACAGGTAACTAAATATTCCTAACTGCTTTATGTCGCTTCACCTCTTGCAGATGTACGTATGAATAAACATATAGAGGCGCTTCTTATTTCCCATTTATTTTTTGCAGCACATTGCAACTTCATAGGAAGGTTATGTTGTTTTTTCTTTTTGGAAGAAATGTATTTCTAAGATCCAGATGCAATAGGTGTGAATTTATCAAAGGAGACCAGTGTTTGACCAGGGAAATCATGTTCTCTGGGAGAAAACCTTTGGCATCAGAACTATTAGTTCCACTTTTGGCAAGTCCTGGAATGTCAAATGGAGTTTTGCAACTCTCACATTTGTGTGGGTGAAATATCTATCTATCTATCTATCTATCTATCTATCTATCTATCTATCTATCTATCTATCTATCTATCTATCTATCTATCCATCTATCCATCTATCCATCCATCCATCCATCCATCCATCCATCCATCCATCCATCCATCCATCCATCCAGAACTGTTTAACAGTCTGTGCATGATGGGCCCAATATGCAGCCCTATCAGATGGTGAACAGTGACCCATGAGCTAAATTTCCACAGACAGAGGTGCACATGGGTGGTGGGAAATGGCCTGGGTGTGTCTTCATCTGCAAGAGAGCAAATGCATTTGATTTTTTTAAGATATAAGTTAGCAGTCGCATAAGTAGAAATATAGTACATCAGGAGTGATATATATATTTTTTCCTGTTATTGAACAGAGAGTAGATGGTTGCATCATAGAACCACAGAGCTTGGACGATGATGATTAGTAAAACTTGTTAGAGCTAACTGGTGTGTGGCGCACTGCCAGATGATTTGTGTAAAAGGCTCCAGCGTGATTTGTTTGTGCATCCTCAAAGTGAGTAAGAGGCATATCAGAGTTGAAGAAATCCTTGATTTGAGGATTTGAGACTTGATGAACAGATATGCCAACAACACATACACCAGTCAGGCATAACGTTATGACAACTGGCAGGAGAATAGTATAAAAATATTGTTGCACATATTTTATATCATATATAGTCTTCAGATTGACTGAAATAGAAAATCTGAATATTTATTTATTAGAGATTTACAGTGACCAAATTGAGACAGCTAAATGTCTCAGTCAGAGCATCTTCAATCTGAAGCTTTTGTGGAGTGTTCATGGTCATAGCCATCAATATAACCAGTCCAAGGATGTGAGAGTGGGGAACCAATAACAGGATCCTTGATGCAAATGGGGAAAAAATGCCACCCCGTGTACTCTGATCCATCTGATGAGCTGCTGTAGCTCATGGTGTGCTGAGGAAGTTAATGCAGGTTCTGACAGAAAGTGCATACTGCTTTTGCAGTTATTTGCTTAAGGGGATGATCAGTCAGAGGGACCAGCTGAGCTCTGTTCGCTGCAGAAAGCCGACCTAATAGTCTCATTAGCATCAGACCTGAGCTGGACATCAATCGAAGACCTGGTTTTACAAATATCATTTTGTTTTTGGTCAACTGGATGGCGATGGTCATTTGCTTTGCTTACTTGGAGATCATATGTAACCACGGTTCATTATGGGTCAAGGGCAAGTTGGTGGAGGTAATGGGATGGTTTATGTGAGAAAACAAATGTTAATTTTCATGCCTGGACAGGATTCACTTTGTTTTAGGTAGCCTGGTTCCTAGATAATCATTAAAAATATCATTTTTGTAATTGTTATTCAAATTTTCTTGAACATAATTCCACATGCTACTGATTCGGGTAGTCTATGCTTTAACAAGGTTAGAGCTACATTGGCATCAAAATGGGTTATCAGCACAGTATAGGGCAGGTCATAAAATTATACATGAATGTTTTATACACCTCGTGATAGACATGTTATCAATGCAGAGAGTGACTAATGGTGAGCTTGAATGCAGCAGGAATTTCTTAAGCTGTCATTTTAATCTATTATTTGAGGGAAGCTGGTTACTGTACGGGCAGAGTATCCTAATTTTAGAATGGGACTCTAAAGAGGCCGGTGCCTTTTCTCTGGAAATATCTCTGTATTCCTCTGGGTTCTCAAGCAGGAGTGCCAAGAAGAAAAAAATAATCCCTGAATGGAGGTTTATAGATTGTAATGTCAGATTGAGTTGAGGTTAGATGTCAGTATCTTGCTTTAAAGTTAATGGAACTTCCTTTAACTTCTAGTTCCATCATATTTGCACAATACCTTCCATTCCTTTGCCTGCAGAGGCTGCTGGTAATAGGCAGCTGTGGGTTTTATTATAACAGACAGGAAATGTTCCTGCAGTTTACAGTGCTTTGAAAAAAAAAAAGAAACACAAATCAGCTTTATCGACATGCATTATCTTTACTAGTGATACAAGCCTGGTATTCCACTGTTTTACCATAGTTTTTTATTATGAATACACAGGACATTTCTGAAAATGTTTTTATTAGTTTCACTGTATTGTAAAAACTTGGTTTGTACTGCTTTTGGTACAACTCTAATCTAATTACATGGGATCAAAAAGGTTTTGACATAAAAACAGAGGTTAATGAGGTTTTCCTCAAAGTAAGGTTGATACCCTTGAGCCTTATTGGATTTGTAATTTGAATTAGCAGTGTGTGCAGTGGGACTCTTATGTATTTATGTGTTTTTTTTCCCACCTCTTTTAACCAGCTGTGTGATGCAGTAAGCGGTGATAATCATGTCTTTGGCTTGTCAGGTTGTTGCAGGATGTTACAGCACTAAGCTCAAAGCACTTGCTGTCATGTGTTTGCCTAATGAAATCAGACAGGATGGTCATTATCATCATCGTACGATATTGCCGACACTTCCATCTTCAGCACTGCTAACTCAGGCAGAAGAAAAAGATCTTACCTAATCAAAATAATTCCTAAAAACACCCACAAAGTCATCCCTGTAAGAAGATGCATATTTGCAGTTTTTTACTTATTTTTTACTTTCTAAGTTGCTTTATACAAGCTATGAAATGCAATAAATAGGGTCTCTCTGCTTTGTCATTCTGCTGTATTGCGTTACAGCAGCTGCTGTGGTGCTGGTGTCATGTGTTCTCATTATGAAATCGGGACTGGGAGAAGGTTATCAGCCGCAGCAGGAATGAAAGAATAACCGAAACACAGGCTATTGATCTGTATTCTGCTGCATGAAAGACTTTATAATAAAACATATAGAACAGCTTTTGTTGTATGTGCAGTATATAAATAGCCTTTTGCAGTGAGTCATGTTGAAAGCTTGACATTTTCACTGAGTGCATGGTTTTCTGTAGAGATGGCTTTTATGATACTCTTGGCTTTGGGCCTGTAATGGTAGATATAATTATTTGTGTGGCACATGGCTGTTATTACAGTTAGATAGGGCTTTATTACAAATGTTAAAAATAAATACAAATTTCACACGTGAAAGGATAGACACTGCTAGATAAACACCTGTACAGTCCTTCTGGGTAGCCCATAAAGTAAGTCTTCTGTTGACTGTAAAAGGAGATTACAGTATCACAGCAGCCAACCAAAGTGAATCAAGATGCATAAATAAAGATGCACAGTCGGGGTGATCTATCAGAATATTCGTAAACCACATTTAGGACTTTTGCAGTGATAAACACACATGTAAGAGTAGTTATTGGTGCTGGGTCTGTTGTTACCACGGCAAGGAGAACTTGCCTTTCATCTCCTTTAATCAAAATGATCAGTTCTCACCCGAGAGAATCAAACTTTAGCTAAACAATTAGCCCATTTGTCATTCTGACTACACCAATGATGTGCTCTCTAACAGTCCTGACAAGTTAGCTAACTGACCCATGGCTGCTACAGAGACATTCTGACGTTTATGAAGTACATAGTGCTTGCCATTCTTGGAACAGCGTGTGCTTTGAATAACTATGCATTCAAGTGTAATTTCCATAGTTTGATCCACCATTTTTAATGGTTTCTACTAAGAACATCCGTAAATGTGTGGCAGGGAACGGGTGGTGGCATGGGGAAGAGAAAGTTGGAGATCTGCATAAACTGAGACCTACCCCACATAAAACTCACTGAAAATAGCAGGGCCAGCTCCATGCAGGTGCAGTCCCAGAGTTTTCCTGCAGCAGCAGCAGGTTATTCCACAATAAGAAAAATAAACCAAATCCTCTTTTTCATCTCTTATTTTAAAGCTAAGCCATGCTCATGATGAGTCTAAGCAGCCTTGATGAAAACAAGTCATGTAACAAATGGGATCTGCAGACCTCTGGAATGTATGCATGATTCTTGGTGTTTAAATTTGTGTAGGTGAACAAGAATGTTAGGATTTAGGAACTGTGAGGAACATTCAATAAACAGTGAATTATTTTATTTTTTATTTCAAATCAAATTGGGGTGATGAGGTGAACTCTGAGGCAATATGACAGCAGCTGTGTGACTGCATGACCAAGTGGGTCTAGTTGTACAGGTGCAGCCAGCAGTCACCAACCTCCATAACCACCAGTGCAGCATTATGGCAGAAATCATTCAGACACTGATTATTGAACATCTGCCTTCATGTTCAACAAATTGCTGCATTTGTGTATCAGCACACAGCTGACTTTGTCGTTGTGTGAGTGTTGATAAGCTGCAGAGCTTTTCAGGTTGTTCTAGTGTTCCTGCGTACCGACATTGGCTTAACCAAATCCGAAAATATTTTGCTGGTTTTAACATTTTGTCCTATCATCCTCCCAGTTTATTATCGTAGCAGGGTAAGGAATTAATAAGCCATCTTTTTGAGAAAAAATGGTTATGTTCCCTTTTTTAAGCCATTTTTATCCAATTTAAATAAATTGTCTGTCATTCTTGAACTGGCAATAAGTAGCAGTTAGCTTGGTGGCAGAAGTAAACTGGAAATGCAAGTGAAACTTGTCTCTAGGTAGGAAAAGTAGCAAGGGCTTGCTATTATACAGATGCTACTTTTGCCAATCTTTACACTTTTATTTGTAATAACAGAATAACCTGAAAAATATAAGCATTACATATAAGCACGGGGAAACATGGAGTTTAGCTGAAGAGTCTGAAAAACAGTTGAATTTGCTTTGCAAATCTAAAATAGAAAAAGGTAGGAGCAAAAAGCACAGCAGATTCCACCAGAAAGTTAATGTAGCTTCAAAAACTTCTGATATTAACTCCAAGGCCCATGAAGCATAACAGCGGTTTAGGAAGCTGTTACTTCTTCCCACAAAATTACTTTCAATTACAATAATTTTCTTATCTGTTCTTTACTTTCATATAGCTATAATCTGGTGCTGTATCTCTTCGCTCTGTGATCTGTGTTTTTCTAATAGATGGGATAAATAAAGCAAAAAAAATGAATCAATTAAGCATGAGCATACACAAAGATTAAGAGGAGCTGCACCAAACAGCTTAGTAATGTAGAAAATGAATAAATGCAATACAGAAATGGGTCAAGAACATGTTTATACCATTTTGTAAACAATCTTTGACAACTTTCATATGCAAACACCGTAACATCAACAAAACAGGTAACTATAACAGGAGTGTTGCTGTGTATTTTCTTCTGGCTTGCATCAGTCTTTCAACAGCTTGATAACATTTCCAAGTTCTAAATACTCCGACATGGAGGTTTGAAGCCACTTTACTGTTGTTACCCATGTAGATTTTCTTTACAATAGTGTGGGCTGCTACATGGATGTTTTTTTCAAATATTACTCTCAGAATGCAACAACATTTAAATGTTACTTATATTTTCTCTAATTAGTAAAACAGCTTTAAATAATCTACCGATACTATAAATCTATGATACGTGAAAGCAAAAGTTTTTTTTTGTTTTTACTACGTGGTTTTATCTGGTTTCAACTGCATGTCTGATCTAGTTTATAAAGTTTATAAGACTAATAAAATGCAATTGGGTGTACTTATATAGTCATGATTCCCAATATATGTAATCACAGGGCACCTAACGGAGACAATTTAATGTAGTCATACAGATAATGAATACTACTGCATGTACAGTTAAGCCTAAATGACCCTAGGATCCTTTACTGATGTGTTTCACACTGAGTGGTTGCTATCAAAAACTAGTTTTACTTTTGAAATTATTTAAATATTTAGCTAATTACAAATTAAATGCACCTTTAGACGATTTAGATGTAAGATAATACAACTAAGAAGTTTGTTTATGAAAGGAAATTAGAGGAAATCTCTTAACATTATTTGTGAATTAAATTAAATTGAATTAAAATAAATTAAAACGTAACGGGGGTATTAATAGGAAAAGATATTATCATTATATAAAAGTTCTTTATTCCCCTTTTACAGTAGTAGTTTAAAAGTCCCCATTTCCATGATGGGTCCTTGGCAGGTCCAAGTCTATGGGGTTAAATGGATGTTTGTCAGTGAGGCTTCACTGACAGAGCTGCCAGAGTTTAAACCGTCTTTTTTGGCCTTAAGGGGAACTTTTAAACCACTACTAGAGTAATAGTGAACAGACATCCATCCATCCATCTTCTCTCGCTTCATCCATCAGGGTCGCTGTTGGGCCGGTGCCTATCTCCGGCAGACTATGGGCGTAAGGCGGGGTACACCCAGGACGCCAGTTTCTCGCAGGGCAACACATAGACACACAAAGATGAACAACCCACTCACACAGTCATGTTTTTGGACTGTGGGAGGAAGCCGGAGTACCCAGAGAGAACCCACGCATGCACTGGGAGAGCATGCAAACTCCATGCAGAAAGAACCCAGGCCGGGATCGAACCCAAAACCTTCTTGCTGCAAGGCAACAGCGCTAACCACTGTTCCACCATACAGCCCACTTTCTGACATGAAACAATAAAATAAACATTATAATTTCTGAGATATTTATGACATTTCAACTATGTGTGAATGTGTGATGAACTTCATGTATATAAGGTTGGAAAGCCTTCCTTCCAACACCCTGACCCTTTGCTCTGTTCCATAGATTTTGAAATTAGTTGGAAATGTGACCTTGGAAACTCTAAATCAGTGTGGTTAAAGGGGCTATGAAATGTAAATATGGGTATCACTGTTATCATTACCAAGGCACGTTATTTTTTAGTTTCATTTTAAAAATATTACTATGGTGTTAAAAAATCCTATATAGTTAAGATCTGAGAAAAGAAGTTTGATTTGGCTTCAAGAGCTCTTCCAGAGCTTAGAAATATTTTACTTTTAGGTCTGTCTTTGCACTGCTCCTACTTAACGTAAAGATAAACAACAAAGGATCTTAGTATAATGTGATACAAACCATGAAAGACTTGGAATAAGTGGTGTCAGCAGCTTATAAAAAGTAGTTAATTTTCTGAATATTGGACCTCGTATGCAGACACGTGCAGCTGAGGGAAGGGAAGGGGAAAATAAGTGGCAATTATGTGAGAAACAGGAAGGAGAGTGAGATAGATGTTCCTCCCTGGGAAAGTAAAGTTATCTAAGGGCTCAAGATGTTTAAAAGGAAAGTTAAAGAAATTTCATTATCACATTTGTCAAAAAAGATTAAAGAAATCCCTACCAAACCACTGCAGCAATGACGTTATAATTAAAATATCAACATCTGCTCTCTAGGGATACTAAAAACTAAATGGAATAAAGCTGATGTCCTCTTAAAGCACTGATGACAGGAGGAAACATGTAAATAGACAGGACTTGAGGAAGAAAAAACACTTTCCACTTTTTAGGCTTTTAGACTCAAGCATTTAAATCACAGAGAAAAGTTAAAACAATCAAATATTTCACAGAAAGGTACAATGTCATATATTTGAGCAATTTTTTATGTTGCGAGCTTTTTGGTGGGGCCTATTTGGAGTTTTTCTATTGACTAAACAATAAAAATAAAATAGATTATGTGTTGTTTAGAAAACTGCACATTATATTCATAAACCTTGTAGGAAAAGAAGACAGGGATTTTTTTTTTTTACTGAACAGAATCACACACAATCATACAAAATGATGCACAGACAGAAGATGGGCTTTTTAGGTATATAATTAGGTATACAATGAATTCTTATGGGATTATTCTTAAATGTGCAAATGGTACTTTGACTTTTATTTTGACTTTGACTTTTATTTTTTGACTTTATAGTGCTTTCAGGGGGTCGATTGTTTATCTCCAGCAGCAGTCAGTACAGTAAAAGTAGATCAGTAAATTTCATTATTTTTCACGGGGTTCACAGGAAAATGTCAATAGAAATAAGAGAAATCAGCAAAATTTCCCAAAACCTGTATAAAGTACTATTTAAAGCTGCATAAATCAATGTGCACAGACTACATCTCCTTTGTGCCTGCTCATGTTTTGCTATATTCTTCTGACATTCATATTTTGACTTGGTAACCTTTGAAAATAATGATTCGAGCATGTTTCCTTTCATCTCTGAGGCTTTCAGCATCTCATGGCTGAGCAGTATATCTGAATAAGAAAAAATGTCATTTATTGTCAGAGAGCATGAATGTGTGCCTGAAGTGTGTTTTTTAATGACACAGCTTAACTGCTGTTGTATTTTTCAGACAACTGCAGATGAATAGATGGAAAAAACTCTAAATGATGGACATGGTGCTACATGATTACTGTCATATGTAAAAATGAAGCTGTAGGAATAAATAAATAATAAATTTGGAGATTTTTGGTTGCACTCAACAAGCAAATCGGTGGTAAATCTTTGTTATTGAAAAATCTTTGTAGTGTTAGTAGAAAGGGAATTACAACACTGGTAAATTTAGGCAATATTTATCACTATACATTTTCATTTCATTCAATGCAATATAATTTCAATAGTGATAGAAACAAAGACACAACCAAAGCATCAAAAAGACTGCTACGACTTCCCATGATGTCAGTAAATTCAGCCAAAAAGGTACACACAAGATAAATATTCAGACAAGAGATTTATTTAACACACACACACTACTCCAGGCACATTTTGAACATTTTACATATACAGATTCTCTACCACTAGACCGATATTTGCACCGCTCTAAATATCAAATAAGATGTTAGTGTCAGACAATTAGTACTCAAGTAACCTTTTTACCAAATACTCTTTTACTTGAGTAATTTCTTGGTTAACTACTTTACTTTTACTTGAGAAAAGAAATTGTTGAAGTAGTGCTACTCTTACTTGAGTACAATTCTTTTGCTACTCTACCCACCTTTGCAGGTTTGTAATTAGTGGCTTCTCAGCTTAAATCCACTGAATTGGCTCTTTCAGTTAAGGTATTTTAAAATAATAAAAGTTGCAATAGATTATATTCTTATCGAATATACGTATGACTCCAACATCAGATAGGATGTCACGTGTTCTGAGTTGCAGTCAGCTGGCAGAATCAGCTGATTGCTGGAGGCTGCAGCAGCAAACAGACAGCAGTGGAAAAGCACCCTATGTTTTTACTAAATATTAGAATTTTATCAAAAAAAAAAACATAAACAAACAAACAAACTAAAAAAACACAGGGGCTGAAATCAGTTGTGTTCAAAGCTGTCTTCTTTTATGTATTAAGTCCCATGTGCTACACTGGACATGAGCACAATGTGAGTAAATAGAAAATCCATAGCAAGGCCGAACTCTGTCAGATATACAGAAATACTAAATAGAAGCATCTGCTTTTTAGGGGTGACCCGTAGCCAAATATTAATACTTTTGTTGTTTTTTTTTTCTTTTTTTAATAAGCATTAATCAATATCCCATTGGAATGTTGAACATCAGAAGCAGAAACGAATGCTGCTGTTTTTCAGCGGATCTCGCTGAACGAGGGTGGGAGAAATCACCTGATCTTCTTTTGTTATGATGTAAGGTGTGATTTAAGATGTATTGTATTTTAGTGGAAATAAGTACACACCCACACAAACCAAATAAGTGAAAATAAAAAAAAATGTATTAAACAAAGTTGTAAATTAATCTATAGAATATGTAGGTAAATGAATCCAATGGTGTTAGATTTATCTTTAAATTTAAATTTAAGTTAAAGTATGTACTGTATGTGTCAGCCAGATTCTGTTTAGAAACCAACTTCTTGAAGTTTATCTAAATAAACCCAACTGATTGCATCAACTTAGGGACTTTGCAATGATTCCTCCTTCTGGGATAGAGTGCGGCAACATGACTTGCACAAAACTTTACATTCAGATGGAAATATGCTCGTCTATAAACACTAGAAATAATCTAATCGTACAATTTATGTGGACACAAGTAGTAGGAATGAAATTAGACTAAAAATGTGTTATACAAACATCCCAGAGTATTCTGATAGTATCTAACCAGAACGTTGAGCCACTCAAAGTGAAAATTCGCCACATTAGCATGAGGAGCAGATGCACACAACTTACATGATTCTAAGTAACTTGGTACTGACAAGGCTTTACATGTTGGCAGATCTGATTGTAAATTGGCATAAACCATACCACTCAGTCAGATTACATCAATCCTGGCAAATCGGATCAGCTGCTTGTTTCATAACTCATTTCCATGCAAACGTAACTAGTGATCTAATTAAAGCAGGAAGTCACTAACTTTAAAGCACCATTTAATTGGAGAAAGGAAAATCCAGGTCAGCAAAACATTTACAAACTACATTTTTCAGTTCGTGGACATGAAAACAGGTTGTCATGTAAATACTGTCTGTTGTGCAGTTATTCACATGATTATAACTATTATTAATAATTATGATTTTAGATTATAATTATTCATTTCTATTTCTAATCAAAATGAATTCACAACAAAAAATGTATTCAATTGTGATTAACAGCTACAGGTACAGTACCTACCTTTAATCACTATAATTACCAATTTGGATTGCCAGTTATCAGTGAACCTAATACACTAGTAAATGTGGATATTTAAACCAGTTGTGGACCTTGTTTGAGTTAAACACTAGTAAATGTCAACAATACGAATTTAGAATACTAATTGCTAATTGTGAATTGTCTAAATCCCAAGTTAAGTTTCGTCTCCCACAGTATAGGAATCGTCTTAGTCTTTAGGCCCTGTGTTGACGGGATTTAGGAGAAACTCAAACCTTTCTGTAATACCAGATAACCTCGTCACTGTTGATCAAAAATCCCCCTTTTAAAGCCAACACAACTTGGGATTGTCTCCATTTTCCCATTCTGTGCTACCACACAGTTTCCTAGAAAGCATACTGAAAGATTCTCTATATAATTTCTGAAATATTCCAATGCCTTAGTTTTTGCTTCTGCAGCCATTATTAGAAAATACACCTGCTTATATTATGTTTTCCCAAAATGTTCTTGACATCATTTGTGCAGCTCTTTCTTACATAAAGGGAAAACCCAAGAAGAAGAAACTTTTCAAAACTTCTAAAGGGCATGTCAAAAATCATTTCTGGAAGCATTCCATCTCTGAAAATGGCTCTTAGGGGGAAATGTAGTTTCAAATCGAGATTAAAGCTGGAGAACTAACTCTGTGCGGAAGGTGTTATAATGTTGAGTTTAGGGCTGCTGTAGTTACAAAATTTTATGCAAATTACTGCATAAACATTTTTATTGTAAGTTTCTGATAATTTTGGGATTCTAATCCCATGTAATGTTTATAAAGAAACCAGAATTTAAAAATTTAATGAAGACCAAAGGGAATCATGTTTACAGGTAAAAGACACAATGTTCAGACAATTTAACATTTTGGGTAATATGAGTAGTTATAGTTATATGAGTAGTGAATAAAAAAAAGAACTACTGTAACTAAATGTTTGTAATTATCCATGATGTTTCCGCAGGGGAAACGGTGTGGTGATTAGATAAGGATAGAAATGCTAGTAGTGGGCGTGCAGGTGGCGCAGTGGTTAGCGCACACGACCCATGTATGGAGGCCTTAGTCCTCGACGCGGGCGACCCAGGTCCGGCTTGTGGTCCTTTCCTGCATGTCTCTCCCCCTCTCTCATACCCCCTTTCCTGTCAGTCTACTGTCAGAAAAACAAGCCACTAGTGCCGTAAAAAGCTCAAGAAAAAAAAAAAAAGAAATGCTGGTAGTACTGGCAAACTAAAAACTTTACTGGATTATTGTTCTATGTAAATCTGACAACTGCACTACTCCCAGCATGATGATGCAATTCTGATGTGAACTGAATCCAACCATGCAGCATTGCTCTGCTTTGAAGACGCTCCAGGTGGAATAAGGTGCCTGGCAGGAGCCATGGTGGAGCTGCACTGTGGCTCATACAGGCTACTTCCACATCAAGGAAAAACCAAGAGGAACACTTTCCCAACAGACTAAGGTCAATTATTGTAATTAATCTTTGATTGGATTTGTTTAAATTGTTGTACATATGTGAGATGCCACAAGAAAAGTAGGAACAAGTTGTCAAAGCACAAATTGAGATAAAGGGGGAAACCCACCTATTTCTGAAAAAAAGTGATTTTTTTTCTGGAAAATGTACAAACTGAAGATATAAATAAACTCCAAAGTACTCTTCATGAAAGCTTTGGAGGTTTTCAAACGGTAAATGTTTAAACTTGTCTTGCTTTCGACATCAAATGTTATCATACAGTCTTGTTTTATTATCCTCCACCCACAAAAAAACATTTATACACAAGTAAAAAAGTGTAAAACTAACAGGTTTGTGTTCTTTTCGCTACTATAGCCAAAAACAGTGATGCAACATGGCATCCTCAATCGTATTATGTTAATGGTTTTTGATTGATTGTAGATTTTGACAGAAAATGTATTTATGAAAGCCATTCTTGATTTTTGTTAATAAAAGGACACATTAGTTGCATAGTCCCTTTAAATTAACAGCTTTCTTGGTGATAAAAAGCCATCCATCCATCTATTCCCGCTTCATCCGGAGGAAGCCATCTATGCACGGGGAGAACATGCAAACTCCATGCAGAAAGACCCCAGACCATTGAACCCTGTTGCAAGGCAACACCGTTAACCACTGTAGCACCATACAGCCCATGATAAAAAGCCCTGTCGCTAAAATGAAACATGCACTGCTCCATCATTACAATAATTAGAGGGAACCTGCACCATACCAGTGTGAAGAGACTGAGAGAGGAGATGAAGGTAAAGGTTTTTTTTTCACAATGTGTTAAGTAGACTGGTATTCAACAGTATGCACTACAATCATTTCCTAATGTTACCCCTCATCATACTGGGGTTTGTCTCCAGCCTGTGGTGTATATCTGACAATGAATTGTCCCGGCTGTGATGTTTACATTTGTCAAAAACAGTACTCACTCAAACAGGAAACAACTTGAATAACAGCAGCAGAGCTCTGAATAGTCCTCCACTATACACAAGGAAACAAAGGTTGGAAACCCTAAGCTATCATTGGCGCATCCAAAGAGGGAGCTGTGACATATTTTCAAATAAAAGTGTTGGGCCATAAACCAGGATATTCATTTTGAACATTGGGGATCTAAGTCCATGCTGATATTAACACGATCATTGGGTAAGGAAGATGCATTTTTACTCTACAGTGGCTCTTCTTCACCCATCCGATTGCTGCAAACCAGACACTCTCACTAGACACTACCACAAGATATGCAATCCTGCCTCCCACAGTGTTTAAGCAGAACACACGCAGCTCACCCAACCCTGTCTGACATTCTCCTGAGGATTATATCGGTGGAGATACCATCATGGCATAGTGGCTAACTTAAGAATCAAATTGCTGCCAAAAACTGCTTTGCAACTGTTTTCCTATACATAACAGATGATACTGTATGGCAAGTCTCTTGCAGATTAACACCTATTCAGACTGCTGTCTTTCAACATTGTTCCGCCTATTGAGTGTGCAATATCAGTTTAAATATCAAATATTGAGATGAGTTACTAAATACTTGAGTACCTTTTTTTGACCAATTTCTTTTTTTACTCTTAAATTAAGTCATTTCTTGGATGGCTACTTTTTACTACAACTTACAACTTTCTGGGTACTCTGTCCACTTTTTTATAAGTATTGTAATGCAGTTCTGTAAGTGATCTTTTATAATGAAAAATAGTGCTATCAGTTAATGAGAGTAAATGACAGTGTAGACAGAAGCCTCTGTGGACCTTTAATATTGTGAGAGGTTTTCGGGGATGTATGCTATACAAAGTTATTCAACAGCTTTTGTTACCACCCAGCTAGCTGAGTAAATGTGATAAACCTTCTAAGCTGTTTTTCCCCTTAATTTGCTTTGCAGAGTGCCAACAATCAAATGTGCACATCTCCTTCACTTCGTACTTGATTTTAAGAAGTGTGTCTTCATTGAAAAGCTCAGACTCCAGTCTTTTGGGATCTGTAAATAACTCAAAATGGCCCTGGTAGACATGGATTCTCCATGGACTGTTGCATTTGTTGCTCATTAGTTCTTTTAGCCTACTGTATTTTGTGATACACTGTCTTATTTAAGTTTATGTGTGATCTTGCAGGTTAGACAGTGGGTTAGACGACATTTGAAATTTACATTATTTTTCTAAGGTTACTCTCACAGCGCTGTATGAATTTTACATTCACAATAATGAATTGATTTCTTATCCACTTCAGCTTAAAAGTGAATTCCTCTTTGTAATTTTTTGGTTCCTTGGATTGGCATATATATTATAAATATATTATAAACAGTGTTTATGAATAGGTACTTTATGTCATGGTGGGTTTCAGAGCTCTAACCCACATACAGAACACCACTCGGACACAGGGAAAAAGTTCAATAAGTTTATTTAGAAATAAACACAAATGGTTCTGGTTCTGGTTCCGGTTCGGGTCCAAAGCAGGATTCACAGAGTTCTGTTGGTTCAGAGTTCGGTTAGCCAGG
>JAUZNJ010073638.1:0-25251 GCA_034780135.1 Jordanella pulchra | reverse complement strand
CTTATGATTTCTACTGAAACGCCACTTTGTTTTCCTCCTTGTTGAATGTAATGTTTTATTCTGAATATAGAAAAACAAAGCGGAAAACTTGTATTTGCAAGAATTTACGACAATTTGTTGGAAGGAAACTCAAACAGGCCCTTTAAATGAAAAATAGCTGCAGAGGTGCAGCAGCATGACGCCTCCACATAAAGTGTTATAACGGCACAGAAGGAAAAATTCAATTCTGCATTAGAACCAAGTTAAGAAAATATTCATGCAAATAGAGCAATAGGATCTTAAATGGGTTTTGAAGCTCAGCTGGGACCATTTAAAGCCACTTTTACCCATGAGGACCTCATTAACCATTAAATAAAGATATAATGATCATAACATTAGCTTAGCTGGTGCTAGTGTCTATCTAATAGTGCTCAGTCAGCACTGAATGGAAATGTTCTTCTGCTGCTGCATTTAAAAGAAAATCCAAACCATAAACTAATCATTTTTCTTTACAATGGAGGGGAATCAGAAAGCAACAGAAACTATTTAGTCACTGAACAGCGTGTAGATGGTGGCAGCGATTCCTGATTCAGTGGAACAGTTTAAATAGCACGAAGTATGAAGGAAGAGTTAGAGGTCAAGAAGTGTACGGAAGCAACCAGAAACAGGATGCTTACAGCATTCACACAATAAAAGCGTAAAACAATAAACGGGGAAACAATCTAAAAGATAAACACTCAGGCCCTAGAGCTACAGTTCCAGACTTCTATTTCATTCTTACCTTTTGAAACTTTGGTTTGATACTCTAGACCACAAATCTTCAACCTTGGTCTTTAGGAATCAAGGTCCAAATCCACACCTGACTGAAATGACTGGGTGATTAACAGACCTCTGCAGCCTCAGAGGCTGATAACCAAATCATTTCATCCAGGTGTGCTGGAGCAGAAACACTTCTAAAGCATGCAGAGCAGCGTTCCTCACATACGACCCTTCTTGCATCTTTTAGATGCGTCTCTACCTTCAAACACAAGTAATCAGGTTACGATTCCCAAATATAAGCTAATGTTGGGGCCTTCTTGATAAGGAGCATTTCACTAAAACAGGTAAAAGTCTAAATAGAATCATTCAGCCCTTGTTCAAAAGAATTTAGGGGATAAAAAGGCTTTTCCGATGGTAAATAGAGCAAAGTATGTGTGCGAGTCATGATCAGATCACTGCAGTCAGTCAGGCTCTTTTGGTTCATGCAAATAGAAAATGTTTTTCTAGTTTATCATACCCAACAAGAGGCTTTGAAAATAATCAAATATAAACTAATTTAGGTTTATAAGGTTTTAGCAGGTTGAAATAAAACTGGTGCCTTGTTGATCCATTAGTTTAATCAAACATTTACTTCAACTCATTAGATTCCCGACCTGTATGAGAACAAAAAACAACAAGAAACGTTTCAATATTCTTTATTTCATAAAAAAGTCAAATTGGTTTATATCAGATTAAAGAAAGTATAAACTGACGATAATCAGGTAGCTGGCGAGGCATCTTACAGTGGGGGGGGGGGCGCGTTTCTTCAGACGGACTGACCAGAAACAGGAAAGAAAGTGGAAACAAAAATAAACCAAGCTATCCAAAAAATAAAATAAAAAAGATGACTTTTTAAGGGAAGCGGGACAGGAAGAAAAACTTTGGCAAAACTGATTTTACATTAGTCAGCCTTGCAGCGGCACGGCTAGAACTTAAACAGAAACCCGACTGCTTGAGGATGGAGGCGCAGATCACCATGACTTCGGGTTACAGGAGGCGCTGGAAACCAATCAGGAGGGCAGAGGTCATGGTTTTCCTGACTCCCCAGGGGAGCAGCAATGCCTCAACGGTTTGCTTTTAAATGTAGCTTAAACGTTTCAGTGGTGGAAGTGAGTGTTTGTGGAGATAAATCAGTAACAGGAGGTAGAAGAGGAAAGGTCAAGACATTCTACTGCTCCTGCTGCTACGAAAACAAAAACAACCAAAATGAAAAAGGAAAAGCTCGTCTGGCGATGAAGGTTTCAGTCCGCCTCCTCTTCATCCGATTCAGACTCTGCAGAGAACAAAGTGAAAGTTTAAAAAATGAAGCTGTAGTAAAAACAAACAAAACAAGAGACTGATTGTGATTCAATCCTCCAACACAAAGAAGCTTTTCAGCTTCCTTTCAAACACCTGATGGTTTTGGGTCAATTCCATTGATAAAAAACATAACAGATCATGATGCTGCCACCACCATACTTTGTTTCAATGTGGGGATGATGGTCTTCTGTCAAAGTGGACTTTTTTTGTACAGATTTGGGATAAACAAACCAAGCTGAGATGTTTGTTATGGAAGAAATTGAGAAGTTTATTACAATTTAAATTCAATAAGGCTTGTTTGTAAAGTAAATTTGCTGGAGCTAAAAGCAGAAATAAGTAAAGCAGGTCTGGTTAAAAAACTATCAGGTTATTTGTTGATACATTTCGTGACCAGAATTGTTGAACTTTTTCAGGAGGCAGAACTGAAACTGAACTGGACGCCAGCTAAAGCTGCATCCAGATGAACTGGAATCACTGTGGTTCTGATGGGAGGAAACCAGCCCAGGAAAATGTTCTCTTCACACTATAATGTCTTTACACTGTAAATTTTACACCTGGTGAGGCAGGAAAAAGTTTCTCTATGAACAGAAAAGGAGTTTTGCAAAGAACTACAAGTTTTTCAGTGGTTGCATGACATCAAATTAACAAGTGAACATTTTTCTTTAAATGATCTGAATAGACCAACAAACTCTTCACTGGCCGAAAATGTGACGACTTTTTATTTTCTTATGCTAAAAGTGTAATGCATTGACCTTCAGTTTATCTCATGAATTCAGAAGAAACAAATATATTTTTCTTTAGGTGGATATAATAATATGCTTCCATACTACAAAGTTATTTTTCATTTTAGCAGGAAATAAGTACAGCAAGAGAAGAGACATCTCTGTAAGACACATTATGAAGTTTCCTCTGTCATTCAGTCACAGCTAGAAAACTACGACATTCTGATTCCTTCTGATGAAGCTTGTGGAAAAGAAGCTCAGCTTCTAAACTCTGATCATTGCCTCCTGCTCTGAAGGTCTTTACCTTCCTCAGCGTTCTTCAGCCACTCTACGAATTTCTTCATCTGCTCGAGAAAAACGCTCTTCCCCTTGGCCAGGTGGGCTTCAGAGTACCACTTCAGTATGGCCTCTTCACTCAATACATCAGCTGGGAAACAGACGGAGAACAGACGAGGTTAAAATTTAACAGAACATGTTTTTAACCCGACACACGTCGGGTCACAGCAGAGCAGCAGCTTCGGGATGTTTAAAGGAAACCGTTGGGTGACTGCTGGTCTCTGACCTTTGTAGAGGAGCACCACGATCTTCTGAAAAGCCTTCATGAAGTGAATGTTATCGTAGCAGTACTCCTGGATCTTCAGCAGCAAGCTGAGCTCAGACAGACCCTGGGAGGTGAAGGCTTTCAGCAGAGGGCTGTATTGCTGCAACAACAAGGAGGATTGCTCAGGGTTTGGAATGATTTAACATCCTTATTGGGGGGGTTCTGTTTCTAGGGAAAACTAAACTAATTTTCCCAGTAAAACTAGAAGGATGTAGATGACATGATGTTCTAGAGGCCAATGATCTGCTCTTATGTGCAGGACACCAGAAGCTAATCTGGCTCTGGACTCAGACGCCCACCTTCAAGTGTTTGATGGCTTGTTCGGTCACCAGCTCTTCCTTCTTGTTCCACTCAACGCAGCTCATCAGGCTGGTCCAGATGATGCCGATCATGGCCTGCTCAGACAGGCTGGCCTTCTTCATCTCCTCCCTGGTGAAGGCGATGATCTGAGGAACAAACACCCCCAGGTTAAAGCTCCATCACTGCTACGCTGAATCCCACTGAGAAACGGTGAAGGCTCACCTCCTTCTGAGGGTCGCCGCGGGACATCATCTCCTGGAGCTCCTTCTGCAGCTCCTTGCGGGCGCCGATGGATTGCTGGTTGCGGGCGAAGTCAGACAGCTCCTTTAGCCCGGCATCGGTAAAGTACTTAGAAAAATGCTCACAGCTCCGTTTGTTGGCAGGGAAGAGTTCCTGTGGAGACAAAGATCTGTTTCAGCTTTTTTGTTTTTCCTCCACATTTATCCCAACCTGGAGACTGAGACCAGCATGAGAGATCTCACCATCAGCCTGTTGTCCATGCCCACTTTGCGGAGACTAGCAGCAACAGAGTTGATGTCCTTTTCGTTGATCCATGACTTGAACAGCTTAACAGCAAAGGCTGCAGAGACGCCTGTAAACAAAGGCAGAAAAGGGTCAAACAGACACCAGAAGATCCCTGTTCTGCTGTAACAAAACCGCAGCGAAGGACTCTCACCCTCTTTGACGAGGTTTTCGTTGTAGAGGCTGATCAGGATGGAGGCGGATATGCTGCCGTTGGCCAGCAGGATGCCGGTCAGCATGGCTAGTTTGTTGCGCTCAGACTCAGTGAATCCCTTCAGAAACAGCAGCAACTGCAAACAGAAAGGTTTTACACATCAGAACCATCCTGTTATTGTTAGAAACGGATCTAGGATCAGACTAGGTGTCACGTTGCAGCCATAATCCACCTGATCTATAAACAGCACCGTAAACAAAGCAACAGTTTGTGTTTGGGCTGCAGGCCTCCCGTCTCACCTGCTCAGCTCATTCAGATAACAGATTAATCCCTCTGGTTCCTCCTCACCTTTTTGATCTCCTCTTCGAAACCCTTCTCCAGGTACTTGTAACGCCTGATCAGCTTGTTAAAAACCTGTTTATTGAGAAACCACGTTAATAACCAGCCACGGCTAAAATCAACAACAGTGGGGCTGCTTCACTCTGTAACTTGTACCTGAGCATATGCTTGCATTGTCTCCAGGTCTTCCTGCGCCGTAAAAAGGCAGAACTCTGTGCGGGTCATGTCGTCAGACAGAGTCCCGCCTGGGGCTGCAGGACACAGACCACCAGCGCTTAGCTTGGAGGCAACATAATGAATGTTTAAAACTTTAACCCTGCAGAGACTTACCCAGCATCCCGCCGGCCACCAGGATGTCGAACAGTGTCTCTGCATACCGGCGGTAGTCAAGTTTGGCGCCAGAGGCATCAAGGAACTTTGCGACCGCCTCCAAATCAGTGCCAGTTTGATTCAAGCCTTGTACGATACTTTCTTGAAACTGAGTAGGGTCAAATCTCTCCTTTTCATCTAAAGGACGGAAAAACTGTGAATTAGATGTGCAGAGAAGGAAGATCTCCAGGAGAAATAAAAGATGAGCCAAGCTGATAGAGATTACCTCTTTTCCTCGTTTTGAAACGCTGGCCGGTTAGCGTTGGCTTTTGCTGCTTTTGATTATTCATAAAAGACACCTGGGAAGAGTTAAAGATGATTGTTAGTAGGGGTGGAACAATGACGATGACTCAGTCTTTAAAAAGTCAGTTGTTATAAGATCACACCACACAAGATATATCAATCTTATCTTACTGAATAAACAATCATTGCCAATAAACCAATAAAAACCTCTGAAATAACTGCGTTGAGGCATTAATGGCGGATGGTTTTTCAGACCTTTACAGGCATAGATCAGATTGACCAATATTTGAATACGATCTTTTCTACCAATCTCCCAAAATTAAGGCAGATCAATAAGCTGGCCAATAAATCACTGCATACAGTTATACTCCAACTACAACACAATGAAGTCCCTCCTTCAGTTCTGGGTGTAACTGGAAACTTAAAGGCAGCAGATTATGGACTAAAGCTGCTGACTGATGGTAAACTGGTGAATTACAAAAAAGCTCCAATCATGGTGGGGTGGAGACAAACTTCAAAATGAGACGAGTAAAATGCACAAAAACACAAGAGCATTTCATTTATAGCTTAATTAAGCAAAAAGACTGATCTGGATGCTCCAGAGTGAAACACAGGAGGATATTTATTAAACTGAACAACAAAGAAGCTAATTTAACTCAAGATGGGAGCAGGCAGAGGAGCCCCCCACTAAAACCAGAACTTCCTGGCTGGGAAAGCCCGATCAGTAAATCGATTATCGGTACTGGCTGCCGAGACAGCCTTTTTTTTTTTTTTTTTTTAGAAAATCGGAAAAAATGAAAATTCACCAGAGGATCTAGCTTTTCAAGTTAATTTTCATCAAAACCCAGCTTTACAACTGCCATAAATCAAGGTGCAACACCATGCATAGGCGTCTGATGTGTTGCAATGCTTTGGCTCAGACATCAATATCTGTTCACTGGATTTGTCTCGTCACATAGCTTGCTTTGATGTCAATAATTGGATTTTCACTAAAAAAACTATATGTAATTAATAAGGCTAAAGCAGTTCAGAGTTCAGACAATTTTACAGGTAAAAACCTGTAGATGTAGTTTATTTTTATGTCACTGTTTGTAATGATTAAAATATGTCTTTAGAACTGACAATTTAACAATTATTGTTTTTTAAAACAATGTTTTTAAGACTTAAACTGATTATATGATGACAAACCTTATAAACCTAAAGAGCAAAAAGTGCTCAGCAGCTGGATGCTGACACCAATATAGTTTGGCATTAGTGGGGAAAAAATATTTTCTGTTTTCAATTAAAAGCTTTGTCATGTTTGCTTTGCTTAAAAATGTATAAAAACTAAACTGTTTCTACTCAAAGTTATACTGCAAGGTAGAGACTAAATCTAAAAATGAGGATTTTCTAAGCATGATTTTTGTCTCTGTGCTTATTCCACATGGATGTAAGTAGAAGTGTTATAATCTGCAAGTCTTTTTTGCTCCAATAATTTAATGTCCAAAGTCCATATTTTTGCTGTTACTGTCCAGAAATAATATTAATATAGTAACAAACAGTCATTTAGTTGAATAAAGGAAAACACACAAATGAAGCCACTTGATAATAATCACTTATAGCTTATTTTCATAATATGTGGAGAATTTAAAGGTTTTGATCTAAACTCAGGGATAAATTATACCCAAACACTACAAATTCTGTTTTACATTTTAATGCTCGTTTTTAGAGACCTACGTTGCAACAAGGCAGAAATCCAACCTTATTTAAATCAAGTAGGTTGTATTATGTTCATGTCAGCCTTAGGTTAGGGTGACAGATCTCCCCACCTGATCACAACATGGCCCCACACCTGTGGTTTGAAGTATAGTTTGCTGTTCTTATTGTTTCCAGCAGCTTTTTCCACCCTTAGTGCTTTTAGTAAAGCTATTTCATGTGGATTCGAGTAACACCACGAAGAAAACACATATTTTACTAATTTCCTGCGTGGATGTCTAAGAGGCGACGCTTTTAAACCGCCAAACAAAAGGAAGAAGGGCCAGACAAAGGACGAAGCAAGGAGGTAAAATGGAGCTCGTGGGTGTTGAGTCGTGATTTATATCTACTCCTGATATTTTTTGCCTTCTTACAATAAATTACGTGAACTATACGCGAAAACACTCCGGGAACATCCCCGATCCCTTTAATTAGTTATAAACTGGGATAATTTCAGAATCAAAATCGGCTAACTGGAGGGGGATTAGCCCGAGCTAGCTCCGGGCCTCACCATGCGCCGGGCCGCTATTTGGTAGCCGGGCCTGCTAGGCTACTAACCAGGCTTAAATCACCACAAGCTCTGCTTCATACACATTTTATTACAAGATAAAATGTTTTGCATTCAAACACTATCTCTCTGCCAGATGTCACGACCAGGCGTTACGTTATAAAAGAAAATAGCTTAAATACAGTATTAGCACAGTTTATGCTAACTGAACTGGAGGAAACAGGATTCGCCCTCCGGCGGAGCAAAATCCTCGGCACTGAAAAAACCCTCTAACGTAATTTACAACCACAGCATTAACATGACACGGGGACAAATGAACAGCCAGTGATTTGGAGAACCACCGAAATGTGCTGGTGAGAATACTCACCGAAATTAATGCAGATAAAAAACGGTTGTGAACCAGGGGAAGTGAAGCAAGTGTCGTCTCTCAAAGCGGCCCAAACAAAAAGACCTTCCCGTCAGGACTCCAGCTAGCTCCGCCCACCGCGCATGCGTACAGTGGGAAGAGGAGACGTCACAGAATAAAGGACTATTGACAATTTTTATGACCCCATTATTTTAGTACAAAGCACAAAATAAACGTTTCATTTTAAATATTCTGTAGTGTTTTATCTAAACTGTAGACTGTTATGATTAACTACCCTTACAAATTCATGTTTATTTTGCTTGTTTGCCTTATTACAGAGTGAACACAAAATGCAGTTTACATAAAAGTAATTCTATTTATTAAGGAAAACAAAACAAAAAAAACAAAGCTGCCTCCATGTGAAAAAAGTAATTAACCCCCTTGTGAAATATGGAATTTAATTTAATTCAAAAGATACTTTAATGATCTCGAGGGAAATTAAATGTTGCTGTATCTATAGGGATTTTTTTCATAGAATTGTAGATGTTAATATTTCAAGGAAGGAAGGATCTCCTGTTGAGATCTAATGAAGCCTTTGTTTGAAGACACTCAGATGTTGAATGCTCAGGTTTGTCTATAACATTCTTCATTTTTAAATGTTCTCCAGAGGTTCCAGAGGAACAGAGCAGGCCCAGCTTTCTGTATCAGCATGTTTAGCTTCTGTAAATCGTTTGCTCAATTCAGTCTCTCTAGTTGATTCTTCACTTGACTTCTAGAAACAGACAGGTGGAGGAGAGAGTCGTTTTTTTCTTTTAGAGCTGAAGGAAATATGACCACAAACTACTTTGATCTGCATGTTCCACAGATTGGACTGATTGGATGTTTGACTGTTGATACTAGACAAGATTCCTACATTCTGATGTACAAAATATTAAAGTGTAGATTAAACTTGGAGCATAAAAGTAATTTAAATAGTTTTACAGATATTATTTAAAGGTTTTCAATATTTCCGTGAAAGCTATCAGAAAAAGATTGGCATTAAGAAAAGGCACACAGATACCTTAAAAAAATAATCTATCAATCCGCCAGTCAGACTCTAAGACAGGTTTCTACTGGTGAAATGAATCTGCACACATCTGATAATTAGCACCAAGGTTATGATAGTTGCAGATTCTTCATTAGATTAATTCTTTTCTCTAATTGGTTAGTTTTACTTTCTTTTGCCAGTTTTTATCAGTTACCATTATTTCTTTAACACTTAGTGTTCAATAGTTCCAAAGAAAGCTTCAGTTTTTTCATACTTTGATTATTTTTTTTGGCATATAAATCAAAAAGTTCATTGGAGACAATGACTGGTGATTAAAGGTTGACCTTTGAACTCCATGTGCAAAAACTCTCAGAGGATTTTTTAAAAGTAAGTTTCAAATGTTTAATGTGAGCTCTGCTTCTATGTGGATGTTTCATTCTTGTTTTAATACGGCAGCAGGACTTGGACACCAAACCACCCCACTTGGACGGACTGTACATAAACTGAATTTCCCTTCAGAGATCAATAAAGTAGAACTGAATTAAATTAACGAGTCGAATATAACGAGATTATAAAGAAATGAACGAATATAAAGAGTTAATATGGGAACTCATGGCCACAGTAAACTACAGTAGATGATGTGTGAAGCTGTTCCTTCCAAAAGGCTCTGATGAATGAAAACTTAAATATGGCAGAACAGTTTGAATAAAATCCTCTCCTAACAGGACAAGAAATTAACTGCTCCCCCTCCCCAAATATGACACAACCTTGAATTTCTACACAGTTTATTAATGATCACAGGCTGTTAAAAGTTTCATTTACTTTTATATGTGGTTACATGTTTTGTTAGTAATCCTCTTGTTGCAGGACTGAGTCTTATGTAGATTTATAATAATCAGGACTGTCCTAAATTATTTCCTACATTATTTTCTCTGTGAGCAAAATCACAGAATCTGATTCACATTTCAAGGCATCAGAGAGGAGAGTATTTAGAGTAAAATAGGCGATTATTAGTTGAGGTTAGCTGGCAGTAGATGAAATCATGGATGGGTTGGATTTAGATGTTTAAGGCCCAGGGTTTGAAGGATCCCGGTTCACTGGCTGGAACCTAGAAACAGAAAACCGAGTTCAATTTAAGATGAATCATTTTCTTTTAAAGCCGAGGATTCAAAGTGCTGCTTTAAACTGAGGACATCTTCAGCTCTACCTTCTTAACGAACGGCGAGGCACAAGCTAAACAAGCTCTCTCTGGGGTCGCGGGGCTGTCCAGGGAAAATGGGCCTGTCAGACCGGCGTCAGAGCGAGCCGCCGCCACTGCGTCTTTGATAGCGAAGAAGACTGAGCTGCCCAGGAAGAGGGTTGGTTCTCCGATTCCCTGTGGAGCCAAAAGCAACCATGAGGAACATCTGAGAGGTTGAGAAACGTCTCTCAGTCTGGTGATGGTTCTGACCTTTGAGGAATAGATGGCGTTGGGATTGTCGGAGTCCGGTAGGAGATAGACGTTGAATCGAAGAGGCACGTCACACACCGCCGGGATCTTATACTGGGACGGACCTCGAGAGAACAGGATCCCAGTCGGGGAGTACTTCAGCTCCTCCAGGGTGTAGAGACCCAAACCCTGCATGAACGCTCCTTCAATCTGAGGGCAAACGAGCACAGAGGAAAGGAACTTTGTGTTGATGATTGAGAAGCAGCAGCGGTTCGAGACAACGTGCAGCAGCTTGATCAAAGCTGCTGCATGTTGATCAAAAATAATAATAACACAACAAAAAAAAACATAGCAGCATATTAAAGTAACCAGAAAGACTCCTGATCTAACAGATGAAAACTCTTGTTATCTTAATATTACTGAAGATTAAAGGTGAAATAATTGTTCAAATAACTAATAAAAGATGAATAATTAAATAGTTCAAACTCGGAAATTTCATGAAAATTCTACTCAAAATAAGAGTAATAATCTGCAAATGCACTGACATTATTCCACCTTTTAAGACTTCTTGTTATCATAAAATTACGACCTGTTACGAGTATTAAGGCCAGACTAAAGAGAATTTTGGTTTTGAAAGGTTGTAAAATTATAAATAAATTATAGTTTAAATTTGTAATATTATAAGTTTAAAGACGTAATTTAATGAGAATAAAGTGAAGATTATTTAATGAGAACTCTTGCACTGTTGTCCTGAAATGAAAACTGTTTCGTATTGGTTTTACAAATAAAGGAATATTAAACATTTTTTTCCCATCAGCATCAAATTATTATCATGTTACAAACGGAGCTCAGATTCTTGTTTTTGTCGTTTTTCTGTGCTGGTCTGATGTTGTTCAAATATTTATTTTCTGAAAGGACTAATAATCTGATGACTTCATTCTATCATGACTTTATTATTACGAGAATAAAGTTGTACTATTACTACTTTAATCTTTAATCCTAATCTTACGACTTTATTTTTATTATTAATTTGTTATTCATTCTGGCCCCAATACTATATAATATATATTCTCAAAGCAAGAACAAAGACTTTTTAGCGAGAAGATTGTAAGGCTTGGTTTGTGACATGGACACTTTTTGCAGTTAAATTAAGCAGGTAAAAATGATCATCTTAGAATAAGATAATTATATATTATTTAGTTGAAATAAGATCATGGAGAACTTTTTGTCATTTTAAATGTGAATCATTTCAGTATATAGCAGGCGTCCTCTAATCCGTTTTCCTGCACATTTTAGACGCCGCTCTGCTTCCAGGCCTAAATACACTTGTTCAATTGTCTCCTCAGTTTGCAGCCAAGTTCTTCAGAGTTCTGCTAATGACCTGATTATTTGACGGGTGTGTTAAAGCAGAGACACATCTAAAGGGTGCAGGACACCGGCCTTCACAGTTGAGGAAGACTGGTCTTACCTACCTGCTCTAATCAAGGGAAAATATACCTTTTTTTAAATGAATGACATTATATTTCATTGTTTGTAGTGCAGGCTTCCATACATGTTGGCCCCTGTGGAGAAGAGGTGTTGTTCTGCTGAGTGAGGCCCCACCTGACCGATGTCCACAGACGGGTTTATGCTCCTGCCGATGTCCATCACAATGTCCGTTCTCAGCGTCTGCAAGAAGCAGGAAACCATAAACTTTACCCAACCACCCAGAGGAGTGATCAAATGGTTCCAACTACATTAGAGTCCAGACCCGGTAGTCTCCTGTGAGGCAGTCCAGCTCCACCTCGGAGCAGCACACCCCGAAGGTGTAGTAGGAGTACGGCTGGCCCTCCATCTTCTCCCAGTCAATGTAAAGGTCTTTCCCTCTGAGGAGGAACAGCAAAGTTCTCACCTGCTGCTTGGTTTAGCGAAGACCAGAAGCAGCAGAGTTTAGACGTACCTGAAGAACCCGGTGGCTGATAAACTGATCTTCTGCAGATGAGCCTCCCTCACCTGTCATTACATCACAGCAAACACGTTTAATGACACGTTTAAACCAATCAAGAAGGAACTTTCTGTGATCAGCAATCTTTACCCAACTCTCCCATGATCCTTTAGGGTCCTTCAGCCGGATCGGCTCCAGTCTGCGGTACAAAATCTCACAGGCCTCCTGTGAGAGTGAAAGCAACGGATGTTAGCAAAGGTAGCCCATGAAGACAGCGGAGACTGCAGGAGCAGGCGCTCACCTTGACCGCCATGCCGTTGGCGTCGGTGCCAAAGGAGGCGGCGGAGGGACAGGTGTTTGGAACGGTACCGGTGCTGGTTTCACTGATGAAGACTTTCGAGGTCGGGATGTGAAGCTCTCGGCTTGCAACCTGACAGCAGACAGGATCCTTGATCATTCTGTCGTCTTATTTGAATTATTTTACTCTGGAACAAAGCAGAACTTTAGCAGCAGAAAGATCCACATCATTCCTGCTCTGGAGGTGAATGTCTGAGGAAAATAAAAACATTGGAAATAACTTTTAATATCTGTATTAAAAACAAAACTTATATAGTAATCAATAATGTGATATAATTTTAACTTAATGTTGTTACTATGAAAATAATTAGTTGTGTTTATTCATTTTTCTAATTTTAGTTTTTAATCGGATTTAATCAAAGACACATTAGGTTTTATCAGATGATTATTCAATGGAATAAACAAATTATAAAGATAATTATTTCACTTTCAGAATGTTAAAATATCACTCATAATTAATAAATACTTTTATATGGATTATTTAAAAAATCTATATTTAACTTAATTTAGATTAAAAGCTGCTTTACACACATTTATATCCGATATCTTACATTTTGAAATTTGTCTTTCTTTACTTTATAACTGATGAAATTTTGCTTGTTTTGATAAAATGTATATGAAGTTATATAAAAAAAATTAACAAAACTTAGTTAGATTCCTAATAGATATTATCAATTATTGATAATTAAACTTATAATTCTTTCTGAACTACAAGGTAAAAAATGTTTTAATCCTGTTTAAAACGTTTAAATTTACTTGTTTTTTTACCCCTCCCTGTTTTTTTTTGTATTTATTCTTTTTTTATATTACACAGTTTCACTATTAAAGTATTATTAAAGTGTCGTTATTAATATTTCTAACCTCAATCTGGTTTTAATGCCTTTTTTTAATCTTTTATTGTATGATTATGATAGAATTCTGTAAATTTCTGACATTTTCACCTCTTTTCTACTGAACTGATCTTGTTTGTAATAAATGAATGTTTTAAGCTGCAGAACCAGAACATTTAAAGTTTTGTTTCCTCTACTGAGGAACATTTAATCCAAGGAAGTAGAATCTGGTTCTGATAGATTCTTCCTCCAGTTTCAGTCATTAATGGATGGAAAATGTTCATCAGTTTGTTCAGTACCTGCTGCATCTTGGTGTGGACCCCCTGACCCATCTCTGTCCCGCCATGAGTCACCAGAACAGAACCGTCTTTATAAATGTGGACCAGAGCCCCAGCCTGTTGAACGCATAAACAGAACCCCTGAAAAAGTTCTGATCACTGCCTTTTTACAGATGGAAATGGTCATCAGAGCTGAGCAGAACCAACGGACCTGGTTTAGGAAGCTCTCTGCGAAGGCGATGCCGTACTTGATGGGAATGATGGAGATGCCCCTCTTCTTCCAGCGGCTCTGCTGGTTGAACTGCTCGATGGCCTTTCGCCGGCCGCTGTAGTCGCTCTTGAGCTTGCACAGCTCCCAGCAGCGCAGCAGGTTCTCTGGGCTGAACTCAAACTTGTAGTGAGTGACTGACGGACCTTTGTACATGTTGATCTCTCGGACCTGGAGGGGATTTCACAATCAGAGAAAGGAGATTGCAGCCTGGAGAACATGTGAGGTGAGACGATGAGCGCTGACCTGGTCCGCGGGGCGACCCAGCGCCATGGCTACATCATTGACCATGTTCTCCACCACCAGCAGGCCCTGCGGCACGCCGAAGCCCCTGAACGACGTGTTGGAGGGCAGGTTGGTCCTGCAGGCGGCTGAGTGGCCTCTCAAGTTGGGAATGTTGTAAGCGTTGTCCAGATGAAGCAGAATCTTCTCAGAGATCTACAAGACGGTCCGAGTAATGATTTCACTTCATATCATCATAGGCCAGTAACCCTGGTTTAGGAACAGGGACCTACCAGAACAGATTCATCCACAAAGCAGCCGCCGTTGGCGTAATAGTAGTAATCCACAGCCACGATCCTTCCATCGTTCATAAAACCAGCCTGAAGCGAACATCAGACTGAGATTTGGTTCTGTTTTTATCTTTTCATAATAAACTCACAGTAAAGTTTATATCTAGTATTTTTGTTATTCATACAGATTAGTAGATTGATGCATCTTAGAAGAAGACTACAGTTCTCATCCTGGCCACTGGATGGAGGTTTCTCACTTCCAAAGCTTCCTCAATCTTTAAAAATTTCCACACTGAAGCAGCGGTTATTCCAGCTCTCATTTGCCCTCCATGTCTTCAGATAAACCCTTTATATGAAGCACTTAATCTTAAGAACTTAAAACTGCCCTTTGTTTTATCGCTCATATCCTCAATACAGGAGATGATCATTTATTGCCACAAAACACAAAAATGTCTGATATGGATTTAAACTATGAAATCACACATTTAATAAATAGCAGAGATTGATTTTCCCAACATGACCACTAGAGGGCAGCAACTACGCCAAGCTGATCCTTTATTTTAGAACTGAAGCCGCCATAAATTCAACCAGCTCTCATCTGAATTACGTTGCATGTGTAAAAAAAAACACTTTGAATCACATCATTAATATATGGGACTTTAAGGCAACTTTTTAATATCTATCGCTGATATAATAAGCATTAATATTCAGAGGCTATCTTAGCCATTTATACATCTCTAGCAGTTTTAAACATTTCATAACATATTTTAAACAACATGGACTGAACTACTTGTTCTGTTCAGTAGATGCAGTCAGTGATCCAACAGATCCTGTAAATATTGGGGAACTTTTGGGCATAAGTGTTCGTTTATAAGTCAGAGCAGCTCTCATTTCCATAATGTATCAAACATAAAGTGCCTTCAGAGAAATCCAATCAAAATTAATCCAATTCTTGGACTTTTATTAAGGATTTTGTTGATTATAGTTTCTTACAACAGAACATAAAGTGTTTGTTGGCTTTTAGCATCTGGCCACTAGATGGCGATAATGAACCCTTAAAACTCTTTCAACCCTCAGGAAACAGAGAGCTCTCATTTTCTTTCTGATGTGATAATTTCTCACACTAGATCCTTGTTTGATAATTTAACTCTGAACTAAATACCTACTAGATGTAATTTTGTCTCACATCACATACATTATCAGAATAAATAAGCTGCCTAATGGTTGCAAATTGAAATTAAACTAAAGTAGTTGCTTTACATTTTCAATTCAAACGTTGAAATGTATTGAATAATTAACAATTATTTTTACTGTTTTGACCACCAGATGGCGATAACTAATCCAAGCTGCTCCTCTGGTCCTGATTGATTTTAATGGGCAGAGAACCAGTTTTTTTTTAAAGATGATGACATCTGATGCGCTAGATCTCTTATGATTAGTTCACTTAAAATAACTGAATCTTGACCCGTTTATTGAGTCTTTTGTCTTACTTTGTATTTTCCCAGAACAGGATGGCGCCCCCCTGTGATCAGCATGTCCTCTCCTCTTTCCAGGACACAGCGAACCGCCCGGTTGGACCTAGAAACAAAGAGAAAATGTCTATATCTACTCTCATTTATGTCACCAGATTGTGACATTTCTACTTCCTAAAGCTTTGATTACCTACAACAGGCTGATTATTATCTTAAGCTATGATGAAAACCTTCTTCTATATGAGAAAATCACTCACTTCCACGCAGCCACAGAGGTGATTGAGGCCAGTAAGGAGGTTACAATCACTTTCCCTCCGAAGCCTCCGCCCAGTCTTTTCACATGACAGGTGACTCTGTTGGACTGAACGTCCAAAGTTTCTGCAACTGCTTCCTACAACCACAGAAAGATTTCCTCTAAGCTCTTGAATCATGTTTGCAGAACATCCTTTGATCCTCCTCCCATGTACCTGAACAAACGTGGGCCACTGGGTGGAGGCGTAGACCTTGAACTCCGTCTCCTCGCCGACGGGAACAACCAACATGCTCTGAGTCTCCATGTAGAAATGCTCCTGGCCTCCCATATGAATCTGTCCTAAAGGAGTAAAATGCAAACAGAGAGCAATGAGGCGAGTTCTGCCATCTTTGCTGATGCTAAACCATAAACACCTACCTTCATAAACTTGATCGGCACTCTTTAAAGCTTGAGTCACGTCTCCTTTTGAAAGGACGCGCCGTGGCTCGTAGTAAGACGACTTCTCGATGGCGTCCTGGGAGAAACGTTTGAAGCCGTAACGAGCTGGGAGCAAACGCCAGAAAAAAAACACAACTTTTCAGGTTAAACACAAGGACGCACCTCGATGGTGAATATGGGGTCTGGTAGGTCTTCGTAGGTGATCTTCACAGCAGCTGCTCCTCGTTTAGCGTGGGGTTTCGAATCGGCAAGCACCGCACACACCGTCTGACCCACACAGTAAACCTGAACAAAACCGCAAACAATCACACATGATTCAGGATTTAGGTCACCTTCACTAAGTGCAGAATATCATGATTAAAAAAAAAGATCCTGTTTCAGCTCCTTTTTCATGCCTGGCCACTAGATGGCACTATTTATTACACAAAACTCCTTTAATCTTTAAAGAACTTTATAAAGAAGTCAAACCAACTATGTTTATTTTAAATGAATGATTAAAATACATAAAAAAATAAGTATTTAGCATTTAGAGGAAGTATGATCCTGAACGCCAGGAGAGGCGGCTTTACTTTAAAGGCATATTTTGTTCTTCATGGTTGGTAGATACAGTAGTTCTAAAGACATTATTTCATATGTTTGCTTATAGGCGGCTCTGAAAGGCTTAAAAAACAAGATACAGGATAATATAAATATATTTTTTAATGAATAAGGAAAACCCTCCACGGATGGATCTATTGTCTGTTTTAGATTCCCTTTTTTCTCGCTCTGATCTCCTACATACCTGGCCCTCAGCAAACAGCTCCTGCTCGTAGCCAAACATGGCGCGGACTTTCTTCCCAGGAACATCTTTGGCTGTGATCACATCAACAACACCTGGAAGCTTCAAGGCTTCGCTCACATCCAGCCCTCTGATGGAACAGTTGTTAAAAAGTTGAATTAGGAAGTGTGAAAGTTGAACAGGCTGGAAGCTTCGGAGGAAGAGGATTTTATCCTCACGTGATCTTAGCGTGTGCTCGAGAGCTGGTGACCAGCACCAAGAAGAGTTCCCCATCTGTCTTGGGCATGTCGTCGCAGTACACAGCCTCGCCTGTGGCCTGGCTGATGGCAGAGCGGTGCATCATGGGACGACCCACTGGATCCTGGGCGTCTTGGTCCTTTGGCACAGACTAAAGAAGAGGAGGAGGAAGGTTGATGAAGAGGTGCAGGCTGCCTGCGCTGTGAATGATGAGGAAGGTTTTCTGACCTGGAACTCCTGCAGGCTGGGTTGGATGTCTCTGGGCAAAGGCTGCAGCTTCTCTGGCATCTCTTCCTCGATCAGGTTCTGGCAGGTAATGAGGACGTTTCAGCAGCTGGATGCATTTATAGTAGGGAAGTTTTGATTGATATTTTACCTTTTCTTTGAGCTTCTGCAGGACGTCCAAATAGAATTTAAAGAGGAGGCTGAGAGTCAAACCCCGACGAAACTCCACCTTCCCACCGGGAGCAGATGGAGGGAGGGACAGCTCTTCCAGGAGGACGTCATACGCCTGATTCAGGGTCACCTCATCCCACGGTCTGATGGAGAACCACACAGGGAGGAATCAACTATGGATAGAGCCGTTAAAGATGATGAAAAACCACAGCAACACCGACATCCTACCTTCCCTCGATGGCCTTGCAAGTCTTGGAGGCAGAAACGGTTGTTGGACCCATTCCTCCAAAGTACAGACTGACCTCCTCCACCACTCTGGATCCCTCAGAAAAACGCACCCTCATTCCAGTCGTCACTGTGGCAAAGGAGACCTCCTTCCTCGGTGCCTGTCGGAGAGCTCGAACAAATTCCCCCTGCAGGTCAGACACAAGCACTACATGTGTGAGTGCCCCTTTCAAAGTCCACTAAATGCTTCGAATCTGAAGAATCGTTTTAAGCTCAGTTAAGGTCTTAAAAGCCAAAAGCAAAAAAAAAAAAAAAATTAATAAATAGGTCCGTTTAAAGAAGAGTTCAGCACCTTTCTTGAAAACGGGATGAAAACTGAGACAACAACATCCTCCGGCTTCAGGATGGTTTTTCCAAATCCAACAAAGAACTCCTGATTTAGAGGAATCTCTCGTTTTCCTTCTGGAACATTCAAATAAAACCAGCTTAGAGAGGATCTTGTTATGTTAGCGACTGACTAGAACAGATGGAAGGGAGGAAGCTCACCGCTGGAGATGACTCTGATTTTACAGCTCCCAGCAGCCAGAACAGGGTTCAGGTCGGAGTTTGGGTACGCGCTGACAACGTTTCCTCCAAGAGACTAACAATGGAAAACAAGAACGGCTTTATTCACCACATCAATGGTTACTGTGGCTACTGGAGCCAAAGACAAACCAACTTAATCTCTGAACAGGTTTAAACATCAATGGGGCTGAAATCTACATTTAAAGCCAGATCGGCTCCACTCTATATGATAAACATCCAAGTGAGTTATAGCTGGAAATGGAAGCTTAGGTTGGACTAATCTGAATAGAATCAAACTGAACTTCAACTATAAATACAGTGTTTTACAAATGCGATGATGAATTCAGAACAAACTGAGCATAACTGGATTTAATCCCAATCTGAATGTTTGTCAACGTTTCAAATTAAATTGAAAAGTTTAAACGTGTTGGATTGAAATTGACTTGAATTTAAATGAGACAATAGTTTGTTAATAAACTGGTGGTAAAGATATTGGACTGAACTTAAAGTCCTGGTTAAGAATAACAGAAAGGTTCAGAGTATTGGTTAATAAAAAGGAGGTTTTCACAATCAATGCGATTTAATGCCTAAACTAGAAAATACTTAAATGTAATTGTTTTAATAACAAATAAATGTAACACGAAATGAGTAGAAACATTTATCTATTAATGTAATACATGATTCAAATGTTAAATTTTCCCTTAAATTGGAAAAAAGAAAATCAAACGTCCCATTAAAACTACATTTAAAATGATGAATATAATATGAAAATGTAAATCAAACAATATTTGCTTAAAAATAAATATAATTAAATCACTTTATATTAATTAAGTGAAATAGTTATGTGTATTTTTAGCTGCCCCCAGTCTGTGGTTAAGTTATTGTTGAGTTTACAGACTGAAATGATTGAAACAAGCTTAAATCCTAAAGATTGAAATTAGTGGAATTTAGAGGATGATTTGGAAAGAAGAAAATTACAACAAATATTTGACATCAAAGATAAATATTTAACTGCAATCATGTTTGGGATTTAACTGAAACCCCTCAGTGTGAATTATATTATGATTAAATCCCAATGAAAGCTCACAAGTCAGAAAGAGACGATTTGAAAATAACTAAATAAAACTAAATGTAATGGAGTGAATATTAGGTACATTTATTACATCTAATTAATTTGGGATTATAAAATAAACAGAAACAACTTGATTAAAGTGTGTATAATTTCATGCTAAATCTGAGTACATTTGACTGAACTGGGATTAACCGGAGCTTGAATCTGACAGGATGGAAATGAAATTAATCCGATCAAAGTTTTATTTTTTTGAAACCAACTGAATTGTAATAAAGTCCAATAAACTGGATGCATATTGGGTTCAATTCTAATTTAGTAACTTGATTTTCAGATTAATTTATCCAACTTTTATTGTACCTAAGTGGATAAATTTCCATTGTTTATATAACGTTTTATCTGCTCTGAACTATGTTGCTGGATTGATGTGAAGTTAAAAAAGGTCATGATTTTTCCCTACAGCAACGTTACGGATCTGCTGGCTCCCCAGGTTCTCCAGCTGCTGGATCAGAGCTCTGAACAGCTCGCTCTTCTCCTCTGGGAGTCCAGGAACCATTTTTACCAGCAGAGAGTGGAGTTCAGACAGACTGCAGCCTGCTCCAACCCAAACACCTGCAAGGAAGAAGCTGTTTCAAAGAGCAATCTACAGCAAAAAAATCTTATTTCAGAAAGTGAAACTCATATGGCTTCAATAAACAGAGTGGAAGATTTCAAACCTTTATTTGGTTTTATTTTGATGATTATTATGTATAGAAAATATAAACCAACATCATGAATCTCACATTCTAAGGATGTTGTGAAAAACCTAAAGGATATATAGAGAAAGTTGAGTGGAAGGAAAAAGTGTGGTAGTTAAAGCTGCCCCAGTAACATGGAACTGCAGCATAGAGATGAGGAGCTTCACCATCACCTTCCACAGTCCGTGATTGGTGCCATCGCATCTGCTGGTTCTGGACCACTAGGTTCAAAGGTCAACCCCGCCATCTACCAGAGCATTTTTGTCCAATTTATGCTTCCTTTTGCTGACAAGCTTTATGGTGAAGCTCATCTGATTTTTCAGCTATTGTCAAGCAGAAGATGAGACTCATGATTCTCAACAAATCAGAAGATTTGAACCACAAGCTAATCTCGTCTGCGGTGCTGCACTGATGCATCATTAGCGCAGTGCATAGGGAGCCCCAACCAAGTAGTGAGCACACAGAAACAAAGCTGCTTCTTATGCATTATCCCAATCATCATATTCAAAAAGCAAAAGTCAAGATTAAAATAAAACATAAAATATTCCTCTTAGCTCATAAATCAATGGGAGCATTTGATAGAAAATCTATCAAACGTTCCGACACTGTTCTCATTATAAGAGGTGTATGGAACAGATGGAGAGTAAAACAGGACACTTGGAAACATTACAGCTTGATATATTAATATTTGAATTTACCAAGGTCTCCTAGGTCTTATATCAGCACAAAATAAATCAAAAAAGTGGAGCTAAAACGTCTGAGGGAAACAACACAATTCTTAACAAACTCTAAATAAAGGGAGAAATAAAAGCTTCTCCGTTTAATTCGCAGCCTTACATAAAATATTTAGTTTGTTTGGAGATCGTGGATAATGAGCGAGGAAGCTACAAGCTAATTCATGAACATCTGGTTTGGGAGCTTCATGCTGACTTTAGAGTAGAAAAAAAGATTAAACAGGTTTGGAAAGAGAACAACGTATAAAGAAGTGAAGAGGAACCCACCGTCGGCTCCCTCAGAGACCTCAAACAGCTCCTTGACTCTGATGGGAGAGATTATCAGTGGATGCAGGACGCCTTTGAATTTCATGTCTGGACCTTGCATAAAAAGCAGACAAACCATCATGTTCTACATTTCAACAATCGTTCCCCTGCAGACGTACAGACAACCCCAGCCTGCTATTTCAGGATAACATATCCGTGCTAATCACAAATGACCCGTAACAGTCCTGGCCATCTACCGGCCGACTGGCTGTTGCTCTGTCCCGCCATCACAAACGTAAACACATGGAGTTTCCTAAACTATACTGGGACTTTAGATCATTCCTACAATTGGACCAGTTTAAAATCCCAGACTGGCTTTTAATCAATTGGAAGAGATCAGAGAATCAAATGTTCATTTAAGTTCAATTATTGTCTGTTTCATCCCTCCAAAAAAGATAAAATAAGCAAAGAGCTGAAATTAGTTTCTGATACAGAAGAGCAATAAAAGCTACCAGCTGTTGTTTTTTGTTTTTATTTTTTTTGGATCTGGATAAAGTATAAAGTTCCAGATAAAATAAACAAAAATAAAATGCTCATTAGATTAGGTTATGATGTGGCAAACCAACATCAAGGTCATCAGCTACATATAAACCAAAGTGAAAAGGAAATGATTTTTCTTCACGTGAAAAAAACAAAACAAAAATCACAAATAGATTAAATAAATTAGAAATTAAATCTGTAAACTTGATTCTCTATTTATGCTTATTCAGATTTGGAAATGATCCAACAGATGAGCACCAGTCTGCAAAGGACCCCCAGCATGTCCAGGGTCAGGTACGGTGGAGGTGTGTGATGCTGTGGGCCTTAGGAGGCTTTTAAAAATACACGGCATCATAAAGCTTTACATCAAAACACCTGCTGGCCTCTGTTAGTAAAATAAAATGGGTCATTTAGCAGAACAATGATCCAACATCAGAGATACTTCAGCAGAGAATCAACCTTCAAATCCTCCAGAAAACCTGTGGAAGGAGCTGAAGAGACTCATGACTCCAGATAATCTAACAGAGGAACACTCCCATGATTTTGACTCCCACTGTGTTCGGATTCATCGGCTGCGTCCTGCTCAGGCTGGATTTGTCGGCTGGTTGCGTCATAGCGCCGCGGCTCGGCCTGTTCGGATCGCTAGACTCCTTCGTCTGCAGCCAATGAATGCAGCCTTCATTTGGCCCGTTTTGAAGGATGGGTCCCGTGTTTCCTACGCAGCTTTCGTTTCCTTTGGTTCATTGTGAGTTAAAGAAAGACGGCTGCTTCCTGCTCAGAGGAAAGGGAAAATGGGGACGGACACTGGTGGATATTGGAAATGTAGTTTAGTATAATAAAATTAAACTGAATATTTCCGTCTGAAATTAATGAAAATATATTTTTTAAAGGCTGTGGATTCAGATATGTGGCGGTAATTTTGGGTTTAGTGAGAGGCTTTATTCTGTGACTTTATTAACGGCTTTCGCTGATATTTAAGCTCAGATTCTAATATCTGTGCAGTGAACAACAGATCTGATGTCTTTGACCACGGTTCTGCTGCTGAAGCTCCTCAACAATAAAATTAGCAACAGAACAGCAGGACGTAGTTCAGCATCCAATCTTTGCCTGATTGGTGGTTCAACAGTCGTGGTTGCTAGGCGACAGAGCGCATGCCGAGTAAGGATGGACCTGTTTGAATCCATTCAAAAAACTCTTCCGGTTGTCTTATTTTTCACGGCCCAGAAGGACCCAGTCAGAAGACGCAGCCCATGAAATCAAACAGTGTTAGTCATGTCCTGTTGGAAGGACTCATTCAGATTTTAGGATTCATTAATCATAACAATGAGCCTTGCAGACCTGTGTTGGTGTTTCCCATGACCAGTGGAGCCTTTGGGTGTTTTGCCTTGAGCTGAACCAGCTCCTCCAGTGAGGTAGGGGACACCCAGGTCATCCTCTCCCCATGAAAGGTCAGTGTTTGCAGGTTTGATGCCTCTGCCATCAGCTGTGGGGCATTACAGAAACAGATCATCAGATATTCCCACAGAAGAGCCTGTCTGTACTTGATGAGCAGCACACTGATCAAGCTGATGACCTACAATCAGTTCAGGGGGAAAAATCAGCTCCTGGGTCGGGTCCAGGGGTAGAAAATTCTCTTGGTCAAAAAGTTGTGGTTTAACCTGAACGATGGAGAATAAACAGAAGTTTTGAAGGTTTAATGATGCAGATGAGGAGATTAAAGTAAAAGAATCAGAGGTAAAAAGCTCTGAAGTGGAGAAAGTGGGATGGTCGTAGAGAAGTATTAGCTTCACGACCCGAAGCCTCACTGATTAGCTCACCGGCTCTGAATCATTGGCATTTTCTCCTCCGTTGAGGCAACAGTTAGCGCCACCATTGGCCTGGCAGCAGTTTGCTTCCTGCAGGCATAAACTGATAAACATTAGACTGGTGATGTTTATGGTTTTACATCACGTGCAAAAGACAGATAGTAAGAGTCAATTATTCATGTGATGAAACTCGTACCGGACAGAAAGTCCTGCAGCCGTCAACAATGGGTCGATATCCAGTACAGCGGCACAGATTTCCTGGAAGACATCGGCACAGGCTGAGCACCGGCCTGAGCGGTGGTATTTTACATCAACATTAAAGGCCTGACTGTGACTAATCGGGGCCTAATAAAGCAAACGAACCACCCAGAGCCAGCATGATGTCCTCCATGGTTGGCTGCGGTTTGTTCCTCAGCAGGGAGTACATGGACATCACCATCCCTGGAGTGCAGAAACCACACTGGGAGCCATGAGCCTTCGCTATTCGCTCCTGGAAGAACAACGACAGATCGATCATATTTAGATTCCAGGCGGCAGGAATAATTGCTTCTCCAAATGTTTTCAGAAACAGAATTCCCATCTTTCAGAACCTCTGGTACTTTTATCATCGACTCCAGGTACCAGAACTTTAGACCCACTCAAGTCTCCATAAGACCTCAGGCCAACTTGTTTTAGAATACTCTGAAAATCTTTGAATGAAACTTCTGGTTACTCCAAACACAGCCTGGATCTCTGGTACTCCAAACTCAGCACTCATTACCTCTGCTTCTTTGCTTGAATTTTCTGATAATTGAGCCCAGTTTGTCTTTGGAACTTAGCCCAGTCTGCTGGGGGAAGCACTGCTGCCGTGTTTGTTAGTTCAACCTCTAACTTTCTGCTCTCTCTGTTTTTCTCATCATAGTAGCTTCACCTGGTCTGTTCTTGTTTGCTGTGGCTCCATCCTGGATTATAATATCAGCTGTGCTGCTGCCATAAAACATCACTGTTCATAGTTATTGGAGCTCTGCCTGTTTTTCAGTGTTTAGTCCTGTTTCTCTACCTGTGACTAACTGGATGTGTTCTCTTTCATCCTCTGACATGGGAGCTGCTTGGATCTCGTCTGTCTGGTTGTGTCTTTCCTGACGAGGCGCCTGTGGAGCTAGCTGACAGTTACCTTTTATATCTCTGCTTCTTTCTGTCTGTCTGCTTCTGTCTCCTTGAACCCCAGTCTTCCTCAGC